>BJCN01010157.1:0-10906 GCA_018326445.1 Flaveria brownii | reverse complement strand
AAGCACCCAAACATAGCAGTTTGACACACATACATATGCACAATATTGCTTGTGAGTGATATTGTAAACATCCATAGATTGAAAATGTTAAACTTTTATATTTTAACAAACATTTTTGGCTTTGGAAGAAAATTTTATTAAAATTATGCTTCGGAAGAAAATCAAACATCCTTCGGAAGAAAAGTAAACTTCTCAAACAAACAAAATAATTTTCAAGTATACACATCGGATACACAAACATTCATCCGTTGTAGCTACAGTATCCTTGAAAATTGCAAAAAAGATAAACAAACAAGTCTACAACGGATGATGTTGATAAGGCATCCGTTGTGAACACAATACCAATTCACAGCGCATGAACAAATGTTCATCTGGTGTGAAAGTCATTTGAATAAAGAAGTCTATACAGCGTATGAACAAATGTTCATCCGCTGTGTAAGATAAAATAACATACAAATTTTTTAAGTGTCCACAACGTATGAACAAACGTTCATCCGCTGTGAACAACTAAACAGTTTCAAAAGTCCACAGCGCATGAATAAGTGTTCATCCATTATGAACAATCAAACACATTTTCTAAGTGTGCATAGCGCATGAACAAATTTTCATCCACTGTGAATAATTAAAACACACAAAAGTTCACAGCATATGACTTTTAGTCATCAGTTGTGAAGATTAAGCCACTAACCAATTTAAACAGCGGATGAATAAATCCTCATACATTATGAAAAACAAGCATTCAAAGAATTCATAGCGCATGACTAAGTGGTCATCCGCTGTATAATCAGAATTAAAGGGATTCACATCGTACATTTTTAAAGTTGTACAGCGGACGCACTGTTAACACAACGCATGTGTAACTCACAGCGGACACTTAAAATTAAATTTTAGGTCTACTGTTTACACAGCGGATACACACACTGTATACACAGCGGACACACAGTTTGTCCTATGTATATATAGTCCCACACTTGTGATTTTTTCATTCATCACGAATGAGAGAAATTAAAAATTCAAACCATTCAAATAATGCATAAACCCTTAAACCCCTAATCATCCGAAACAACATTCTATTTGATTTTTCATCTGATTCACCATCAAATAGGTATACAACCATGATTCTAAACATCAAACATATGTTAAAACATCTAGGTCTGAGATTCTGATTTGAACATTGTTCAACCTAAGTCGAATATTGACTCAAAATAGAACATGGATCTTCTGATGTTTTAAACAAAATCAAACACTGAATAAGTGTTAATAGGACTTAGTCGAATGTATGAGAACTGTTGTTTTGATGAAATTTGATTAAGTGTTCATTGGGTTCATGAGCAGTCATGATGTTCATGTCAACATTATACAAATATTAGTGTTTGATCTTTGAAAATGTTGAAAATTGCTTGAAATGTGTTATAGATTTGTAAACATGTTCAAAATTATGTAGCAAACATGAAAATCCAGTTGATTTGACATGACATTTAAAACACAAGTATTAATTGTAATTTCAATAAATGTGCATTTAATGGTAAAAATTTGACTTTAAAAAATCAAACTGATTCACATGAACAAATTGTTATGAGATAAGTTAAATGTATAAATTAAACAAAACAACTAGTTGGTGAATTAACAAACATGATATAATGCAATTTGAATAAAATCAGATTGAAACAAACAAGTTTTTCATGATCAAAATGGATTAAGGTTGACTGTTGAAAATGTCAAAATGATTCATGTGTAAACATGTCAAATAACACACACCAAATCAACACAAGTGTTTATACATACATTTTAACAACTCATAACAAGCATAGCAATCCAATAAACACTTGATTAATATTTCATCATCATACATTATTAACACAACAGATACTAACATATATGTCTTTATTGCAAATATGGTAAACCTAGTGTTTGCAAGAGATCACAATATTTGTGCATTTCTAGACCCTGATTCTCCAAAGGCTGCAAATTACAGAGATATCATTCAGGCCATAAGACAGACTAGGCTGGTTCATGCTATGATATCCAAGCCTGAGATCTATGAAGATCATATAGTCCAATTTTGGACTCATGCGCATCTAGAGTAAGATGAATGACCAGCAAGTGATAGTATCTTCTATTCACAACCATCAAATTACCATCACAGAAGAGATTATAAGGGGGGTTTTACAATTGGGTGATGATGATTCTCAAGGTCTAGTTGAATTTGATGAAAACTATGTGCTACATGTTTTCAGACAAATTGGTTACACTGGTACTATTGATAAGAAGCAAATCAAAAAGTCTTATATGTGTGCTCAATTCAGATTTTTAATGCACACATATCAAAAGATTATGACAAACAGAAATACTGGATAGGATGCTACTTCTTTAAGAAGTTCTTTAGCTATAGCAAGCATAATAACAAGAAGATCATTCAACTTTACTGCTCAAGTGATGAATGGAATGATATACAACCTGACTGAATTAAGGAATAAGTTTAACATGTATCCAAGGTTCATTCAGATGATTATAGATGATTTGCTTCCATACATTCAAAGAGAATGAGCTATATTTCAGCCTGTTCATTTCAATGAACATGTCTTCACCAGAATCAAATCCAGCTTGTACCAAGGAGCTGAGATGCATGTGTCAGCACACATGATTGATCATCACATACCTATTCCAGATATCTTTATGAGGATTCCAGGACAAGATGATCCTCAGATGATGTTCCAACATGCTATTCAGCAAGATCCAATCATCTAACAAGCCCCTATTATGCAAGAAGAGCAAGTTGCACCTGAACATGCACCCATTATACATGATCCCATTGGATCTGAACCCCAACCATTCATTCAAGCTCAAGAACAGGTTATTGAAGAATTGCAACAAATGGAACAATTCCAATTTGAGCATCCTTTACCTTCACCACCACACAGTCCAACTTAATCAGATCAACAAACTTTGTCTTCTTTTTTGAGAGACATTGATTCTTCATTTCAAGAACAGACTAGTCAGCAAGAAGAAGTAGGCACATCTTCTTAATATGAGCCTATTCAAGAAGAAAATAG
The DNA here is from genome assembly GCA_018326445.1 of Flaveria brownii. Taxonomy (NCBI): domain Eukaryota; kingdom Viridiplantae; phylum Streptophyta; class Magnoliopsida; order Asterales; family Asteraceae; genus Flaveria; species Flaveria brownii. Next base: position 7,853 of record BJCN01010157.1, on the reverse strand, counting down.
TGCTCATGATGAACAAATAAGAGTTAAAGAGCAAGGAAGTGAAATTCCTACTGAGGAAGAAATTGAATACTCAAAGGTGTTCTTGTTCACTGAGTATAACAAACTGATTGAAAAGTCAAACAATAGAGGTAGAAAGCTTAAGGACAAGCTGAAAAGTAAAGATGAAGAAATAGAAAAGCTCAAATAAGATCAAACAGCTCAAAAGTTGATTGTTCAATTTCTAGAACAACAACTAAAACAAGCAAAAGAAGAGCTGAAAGTGAAAGATCAAGATTTAAGTAGTGCAAAACTGGATATTGTATACTCAACAGAACAAACAGATTCAAAGGATTTGATGATTAATGAACTTAAAAGCACAATTTCTTCTCAAAATTAAGAAATTGAAAGATTAAATAGAGATTAGGAGTATACAAACACTCTACTGAATGAGGAAGAACATTTAGAAGGTCATGAGCAAGACTAGAGTGATGAATTTGAAGAACAAATTATGACTCAAGCTGAAGAAAAAATTACCAAAGAGTCTGAAAAAACAATCATCATTTATGAGGAACCTTATTCAATGGATTAGCTCTTTGAAGAATAAAATCCATTTGAAAGCATGCACTATTCTCCAATCTTAAGACAACACTTTCATACTCCTAACACACAAACAATGGAAACAAGCATTGTCCCTGTGCATCCATTGTCAGACAAACAAAAGGAGTTAACCAAACAATTTATTAAAACTTTGAAAGATTCATCCAAGGATCAAGCATCATCATCATCTAAGCCTCTTGTCAAAACTTATGAAAGAAAGAGAAAGAGGTTGTATTTAGCCTTTTTGCTCAAAGGAAAACGGCCAGAGGTTGAACAAGAAAAACCTACATATCCTCCTCTCAAGTTACTGAAAGTTAAATTTGAGCCAGTAAAGGTAGATGACCCACAACAAACAACCAAATCATCTACACTTGAGGAATGGGATATAGATCAAAGCCTTTATCAACATCATGATTCCATTATTATTCTTAGTGATTTAGATGGTGAAGAAGAGGAAAGTGATGAAGATGAAGTGATGCAAAACATTCAAGAGATTTTCACAGATGATCCTCAAACTTTTATGGGGATTGAATTGACTACAAGAGGGTTTCCTTATGACTTATTTATACATCTTAACCTGTCTGAGGTTAGAGACTTGCTCAAAGACTTTCAAGAAGTCATGAAAAATGAAAAAGAGCAAACATACAAGAAATATAAGGAAATTAAGGATAAGCAAGAACTTGAAAACAATATACCAAAATACCCTCAAATAGAGAAGATGACCTACTCCCAGGTTAAAAGCTGGTTGAGTCATACAAGAATACCTTACAGGTCATATGCAGGGAGATCTTTATCTCAAATGAAAGAAATGGCAAAAGAAATATACAAGAACATGTTGGCAAATGCTCTTAAGCCACAAATTTTCAGACGTCATCCTGCATCTTCTCTATCCACTTATCATCAAGCTCCACCTGAACTTCATGCTATTGAGGAGCCCAGACAATTCATGCCTCATAGGCTATGGCCTGAAAGTAATGAAGTAAGAGAGATAATAAATGAGAAAACAAACTTTTTCAAACTCTATGACAAAATTACTCTTACAGCAGATGCTAATAAAAGAAAGATTGTGGCATGGAAATATGATGAAATCTAGGATGCAGTACTGATCAAGAGAGTATCTAGACTTGTCTAGTACTTATCATACATATCTCAATTGGGATCATTAAGTTATGAAGATAGATTGGACATAATGCAATTGAGAATGGTCAATCACACTAACAATCCTAGAAGAGCTGATTTCTATCATATTTAAAGGGCATTTATGAACAGACAACATCATGAAATGAAAGCTAAAGCTGATAGAAAAGATAAGTTGCATATTGAAAAACTTAGAAGAGAACAAAAGTTAGCAAGCAAACAAAAACAAATCAGTAAAGAATCATCTTCACAGATTGACTCTGACATCTTAGAAAGGGTAGGTTACCCTTTGAGGCCATCAGATTGAAAGTTGATCATGAAGAAAATTGATGGCAATCAATACCAACATCCAATCACTAGATGGTATTATGATGAGACTCACTTTGAAGTGGTGCTAGAAAGAAATCTTGAGGGCAAAGTAGCAGCTGACATAAGACTCTTTGACCCAGTGGAGATAAAGCTACTTCATCCATCTTATGTCTCATTCTTGAAAACCAAGACATTCCTAGCAATAGAGGATGTGCTGTGTGAGGGTGATTGCTGCTATTTCATACACATGCTAAGGATTTTAGGCACTGTGTATGTAAATGCTGCTCTTAAACATAGATTAGAAACAAATCAGCGACCCTTAACACACATAGAGGGAATCATAGGAATGAGAATCTCAGAAGACAATAATCTTGAGATTTTAAAAGGCAAGCATGTTGTAACCACTTTGGTTAGCAACATTGATATGCAAAGTCTAGATAAATCCACTTTGGAGCAGCTTGTTCATCTAACAATAGAAAGCAAATATGATGATCAAAAGGCTGTTGTTGACTATTTTGTAAAACACATAGTCAACTGAAGAAATGTTCTAAAGATCACTCCTTTATCTGAGCAAGTCAAGGAAGCTCAACAAGATCAAGCAATAGAAAAAGACGTGGAAGAGTCTAAAAGCATTTGAATAAATTCAGAAGAAAGCAAAAGAAGCTGGACCTTCTCACTCATAAGAGGTTTCTAACATACAAACAGACAAAACAAACAATCAATCATGTCTAACCAAACAAACAATTATGACAAATATTGTCAAAGCAAACATTCAAGTAGATTTGATTACATCTATGTAATTAGCAAAACATACATATTATCATTATTACATCTATGTAATTAGCAAAACATACATATTATCATATATTACATACATGTAATTAGCAAAACATACATATAATCATATATTACATACATGTAATTAGCAAAACATACATATTACCATACATATAATTAGCAAAACATACATGTTATCATACAATCAGTCATAAAATCAGAACATACAGTTAATCATACAATCATACATAATATACAAACATGCAATTAAACATTATAACTTAAACACACAACCGTTATAGTTAGTTATATCAAACACCAACACACATAGTGATATTAACAAACAAAACATTAACAAACAAACTCAAAGTGATGGCAGCGTCATCCTTAGTGGGAGTATTATTGGACTCAACAGGTGCATTAAAGGTATGATGCACATAAAGGATAATATTTTCCATAATCAAACATAATGTGTTGTAATAATCAAACAATCATCAACTAACACATTACAATCATTAACATTTACACTAATTATTGTTTAAATTTCTTTTTTAGGATTGTAGATAAAAGAAATTTTCATAAGTGTCCACAACGGATGAGATGCTGCCCACAGCGGATGAACAAGATGGTGCAGCGGATGAAGATCAAGTCCAAGTGTCCACAACGGATGAAGACATCCCACAGCGGATGATCAACATACACATCGGATGCCAAGTCCACAGTTGATGAACAGTCCACAGTGTATGTTCATCCACAGCGGATGAACATTTCACAGCAGACAACATGCAATAAACAAGTGTTCACAGCGGATAGTATCCAAGACACAGCGGATGAGTTATCCTTCTCCACAGCGGATGAGTTATCCTTCTCCACAATGGACAAATTATCATCCACAGCGGACAACTAATCATCCACAGTGGACAGCTTGTAGACTTAGGATTTTTTATGCAATTTTCGTTTACATAAGGGTATTTTTGTAATTGTATATAGCTATCTGTATAGGTTATAAATAGCACAATATCCTAATCCTTTGTAAACTTTTGAACAATCAATACTAACAAGCAGTTATTATCATTTGTAATCACTAGCAATCATACACACACAATCACTAACACACACTGATATCATAAGCATTTATCATGGATTTTCGCACCATGATTAATGTTTGTTGAACATTGATATAACAAACTATTGTTGTGTCATTTGAGAGATTAGAAAAGGTCCTTGGGGCAATCAATCTTCATCAACAATAAGCATCATCTTGTTACTTGTTGTTTGTTGCATATTTTGATTTCATCATATTACATTTTCCGGATAAGTTTTATCATTAATGGATTTGAATATGAAAATTCCATGAAATAACCAGAAACTCTCATTGCATTTTATAATTTTAATGTTGTAAAAAAACAAATATTATGCGGACTATTAACATACTACAAATTATTTTATTTTTTTACTAATAGTATGACAAGTAATCTAAAAACATGTTCATTGTTCTAAAAATCAATAAAATTGTTAAACCATTTACTCAAGTAAGTTGCATGCATACATGCATTATTGAAGATATTAAATACAATATGCTTCATTATAGTTCTGGTTACTTTGTTGCATTGAACTCGTATTATACGAACCTAAATAGTCAAGACCTAAACTTTAACATCAATGTTATTCAACATGGTTATCTAATTTAGCTCCATCAAGCTGTGTAAAAATTAAAATAAATCAAAGTTAAATAAATACAATTTAATTTACAAAGAGAAGAAAAAAGGAAATGGTAATGAGAAACTCATTGATAGAACTCCAACCTCCTTTAAGATAGAAATTGAAATTCATAATCCACAAAAGTGGGAATTGATTTGATAAAACATATAGAAATCAAATAAAAGCTATTAAATTTTAAAAATGTATATGTGATATCATTTAAATTTTAGGGAGAAGTTGGAAACCTCATCAGTCTTGAATATGACTTGGAGTTAAAATAAAATCAAATGTAATAAATTAAAATTTAAAAACATGAATTATACCTAAAAAATTATAAAAATATTAAAGTTAGTGGCGTAAAACATGATTTATCTAACCTTAAATTTAATCCAATCCGACCCGGTTTAATGACTGTTTTGGTGGTAGGTCTTCTTAATCTAAAAACATTAAAGTTTAGTGGCTTAAACTTCCAAGCATGGTTAAGCGGTTGATGATGGACTTAATATATATTAAAATTAGCTACATATGAGTGATAAAGCCTCATGAATAGTATTTAATAGTGAATAAACCGTCAGCCACTTGACACTCTACAATTGGACGACAACTTTTTCTTTCTTGTTTTCTCGGATGATGACATTTGCATAAGAGATTTACCTAACGAAGGGAAACACAAAAGCAACGGTTGTCCCAACGTTGAAGCCCGTCAGGAGAACCCCATCTCCATCGGGATTTCTTTTGTCTTTTCTTTATTTATTTTTTCATTCAGGTTTTTCCCCTAAGAACTACAACGAATTACCTTATCACGGATTATAAATCTAGCTTCAATAAATATACGAACATAAAAGTTTACTAAAATAGTAAAGATTTGTTTAAATAAATTCTAAGATTTACGAGTTTTATCAAATACATCTAAAGATAATTGCTAAGAATAAGTAAGTTAAATAAGGTTAGAAAAACAACACAAAATTGTGTAGATTTCACATAAACAATCCCTCACGCCAAACACACACCAACATCAATTCCAAAACCAACACCAAACAAGAAAAACTCTCTTCATCTCTCTCTCTCTCACACACATACAAAAACAACACAAACACACACACACACAAACACACACACACAAACACACACACACACAAACACACACACACACAAACACACACACACAAACACACACACACACAAACACACTGTGAGATAAAAATTGTTCATCCTCACGGCGCAATCAAAGCGGCTTCACGGTGCCTCTTCTCCATCTCCCCTACAAACACACACACTTACCCAATTGTTCTTCACAACACAACCTAATTGAACGACTCTTGGCGTTATTTCTTCATTACATACACACCAATTTGTTCCATTCAATCCAATCGCACTGACATCCCAAGGGGTGAAAGATAACAGAGGCGCCGAATTAGGGTTTTTTCGGGTGTTCCTTGGATTCATCCGTTGTGGGTTAGTTTAATTTTGGCTGTTTTGTTGCCAATTTTACGAATTTACCACACCCTTTTGTCGATTATTCAAGGTTGTGTATTGGATGAACAGAAGTTAGGGTTCGATTTGTTTTGCCTGTTTGTGACGGTTTAGATTTTAGGGTTTGAGGCTTCTGTGTAATGGGATTGAAGTATTCATCAAGGGTTATGTTTTGTGGATGATATAAGACGGTTTTTGTTAGGTGTGGTGGTGTTGATTGAACTTATTTATAAGATGAGGGTCTTGTAAATTCGTTCAGTCTTGAAATATGGATGGGTTTTGAACATTAGGACGGTTGTTGATCTCTGTTTTTCATTGATTGAAAGTGAATTTTGGTAAATAGTTGATGGAGATGATGAGTGCTGCCCAACTGTGTACATAATCTTTTTGGATTCTTTTGTCTGATAATAGTGGTGTTATTGAGAAGGGCTAAACCCATAGGGTAGTATCAGAAGCTTACATGGCTTTTTTAGCTGAATTCGTTAATTGGATGGAACACACATAATTTTTTGTTTAAGAGGAAGGCAAAAGGGACTGAACTATAATACTCAGATGAACATTTGTTCTATGTTATTATGTTCTTTTGATGTTCTACATTAGCTATGGAAAGAAGTGAGCCAACATTTGTACCCGAATGGTTAAAGAGCAGTGGAAGTTTAAGCACGGCATCCCACCCTCAATCTCAGCCATCTTCATTGCACTCTGGTAATTCTTTTATATGTTAGTAGTTTCTGTTGTGGTTTTGGTTACATATATAAATCTGACAATATTCTTTTCTTAGATGAACAAGTAGTATCAAAGGCCACAAGAAATAAGTCACATGTTAACATAAGCGATAATGATTTAGGACGACCTTCTGTTTCAGAAAGGACAACTTCTTCATACTTCAGACGCACTTCTAGTAGTAACGGGTCATCTCATTCAAGATCTTACAGTAGCTTTGGTCGGTATTTTGATAAAGAAAAATCAGAAAGTAGGCACCGCGATTATTCTGATCCCTTGGGCAATATTTTACCAAGTAGGTTTGAGAAAGAAGGGTTAAGACGTTCACACTCAAGCGTATCTGCAAAGCGTGGCGAGTCGTGGCCCAGGAAAGTAGTAGCTGACTCAACCAGTGCTAACAAAAATATCCAAAGCCACAGCAATGGTGGTGGTTTACGGTCTGGTGGTGGCATTAGTGGTGTGAAGATTGTGTTTGAGAGGGATTTTCCATCTCTTGGAGCAGAAGAAAGACAAACAGATCCTGACATTGGAAGAGTCCCGTCTCCTGGACTGAGTAGTGCCATTCAGAGCCTACCAATTGGAAACTCAGCTGTGATTGGCGGTGATGGGTGGACCTCAGCGCTGGCTGAGGTGCCTGTGATAGTCGGGAGTAATGGAAGCAACACTTCTGCTGTGCAATCGACACCAGTCTCTGCAACTACAAGCTTGACAGCTGGTAGGAACATGGCTGAAACACTGGCACAGGGTCCTCCTCGGGCTCAGACTGCTCCTCAGGTAGCTTAAGTATCTTTCAACCCATTTAATACGAGCATTGATTTTGAATATATATTTATCTTACAATAAAATAAGAAAATGTTAAAGGAATTGATCATGTGGATGAAAGCAGTAGAAAGTCAGCTTTGAATGTTACTTTTATTGCATAAAACCTTCTAATATCTAACAATAAGTATATATGAAAGTATTTGGATAGAAAAGTGTTTCAGGTCAACAGGCTCATATAGACCTGTACCAAATGTTACCTGTTTGCTGTGTGATCCTGCCCAACCGACCTGCCTTTGCAAATATTTTGCGTTTAATGTTTGTTTATTTTGATTTAGTTGTCTCCTGGAACTCAAAGGCTCGAGGAGCTTGCAGTCAAGCAATCCAGACAATTGATT
>BJCN01010058.1:0-12831 GCA_018326445.1 Flaveria brownii | reverse complement strand
AATATTAGTCCCTGTGATATTTAATGTTAACATTTTATGTAGAACTAGGTAATTTTCAAGTTTTAACATGATAAAATTTATATTATTACAAGATTACGAATAAAATTTATTATTATTATTATTATCAACATTATTATTAATTTTATTATTATTATTATTATTATTTAAAAAAAAAAAATTTAAACGTCGTAAAAATACGAGATGTTACACCGGGTGCGGGTGCGATGAGCGCAATGTGACGCTTTTATGACGCACTTTATTAAATACGTCTGCCGAAAGACAGTATCCAGCAGATGTGTCTGATGATACTCTACTGAAATAGCCAACATGTTTAGTTTTCAACCATTAAGTCCTTAATGATTATAATATTAACTATGTGTTAATGACCATGATTTCAATCATCAAGTGGATGTTAAAACTGATTGAACCTTACGTATATAAATACCAGGTTGTGTACCTTGCTAAATACATATTTTTTTACATGTTTCAAACACCACAACAAGAAAAATTTACATAATTTTTTGCACCTAATGATCTTGTTTCAGGTATAGTTTTCAGGTGTTTGGCTAATCCCGACAATGCAGTCTACTTAGGCTATTATACTTGGAAGACAGGTGGATTCACTTGGGTTATCCGAAATCTATTTTAAACGATTTCTGTTGAACATAAATTATTAGTCACTCACGTGTTTAATGGTTCAGTTCGCTTTAGTTTACTTTGTATCAATATTATCTGGTTTTTATCAAGTATATTTCATATTTTAATCCATAGTATTTGAATAAATATAATACTTCTTTTGATTTTTCTAAACAACATTTCTACAAATTATTGGTCAAGCAACGAGTAATTATATGTATAAAAACTTAATATAGAATATATGTCCTTGTACAAACACCAGTGACACCACTAACATGTATGAACATAGGGGTTTTAGGATTTGACGTCATACATCACTAACATGTACAAACAGTAGTGACACCACTAACATGTCATACCGACTCGTACGAGATGTATCATAGCGTGAATATAGTCATGAGGACAATGGTCATACGGGTCATATTAGGGCCAAATCATAGAACCCCGTATGATATGTGGAATGTCAAAAAATTGACTCGTGCAACGATGGCGAAGGCATACGTTTCGTATACTTGTTTTCGCCCTATTATATAGTGTTTATGATAGACAGAGGTTGATGTATAGATTTGATTTGACATCATACAACTCTTATGATGTGACAGACATAATGATATTTACTTTTAGAGGTTACGTGTTTTTTAGATATAATCGTGTGTTTCTTTTGCATCGCAATAATGGGCATCTTGGTCACATAGTTGTGTCAGGTGTGTCGCTCAATGACATTTTGCATTTTACTAGTTTATATTAAGAATTCAATTTTGTGTGACGTATAAATTCTTCTTTAGTAATTCTATACATTACAAACATCAACTTAGTCTATAAAGATACGTATGATTCAAAATCAACCAAAAGATATTTGTTCGTATACTTGTAGGACTAAAACACCCTTGTGGATATGCAATTGATTATTTGACATCGTATGTTGTAAATCTGACCCGTCAATTATCCGAATCATCATTTTGGGTCAATTTTTGTCAAATCATCATATTTGAGAAAACACCGTAATTTCATGACTCTAGATCAGTTCGACTGGTGAATTGTAACACCGTAATTTTATTAATTTCATCGTAATTTCATCAGATTTGAGAAAATACCGTAATTTCATCAGATTTGAGAAAACATCGTAATTTTATTAATTTCATCAACTAATAAAACCTCATAAAAAATATATATTATCAATTTCTCTATTATAGTATATATCCAAAACTAAATTTATAGCAAACAACTTCTAGACATCATATATGAATTGAACATTTGATTTTTTAAAAAATCATACATGGTTTAGATTATCAACTTATAACCCTATCAATGATCGGACAATTACACATCAAAACCCAATTTGTGCACATAAGAGTGAGTTTAGACGAGCTTGGGCTCAACCCCATTACACCATTATCGTTAAGATCACCGGTGAATTGGTTGGTTAAAGGCGCGCTTGAGCTTTTTATCATTGAAAAATAAAAATATATAAATAAATAAATCTGCTATTAACAAGATAACAACTTCACAACAACTCATTTTTATACACTTCATAACCAATTGTTACCTAAACAAAATGAACAATGTTCACAAAAACGGTATATACAAAATCTTCCTTCCTAAGTTTTTTGCTTGTAGGTAAAATTCGCCATAACTGCTCCTTTCATATAATACGGTTTTGCGGATATCGTTTAAATCGTTCAAATAGTCTGGATCCTCGGTTTCTTCTTATACTTGTTATACGCCATATCGTTTTAAAGCTTTGCTTAAACTTGGCATGACATTGTATGCTTGATAAGATCTTCTCAGTTCAATGATCGAACCTACCTGGTAAAAACAAAAAGGGAAAATATTAGCTAAACAGTAAACGGGTTGAACGTGCTGAAAATAGCCCAAACCGTATTTTATGTTTTTGAAAAGTAGATCATTATTGAAATAATACAAGTGTAGTATTCATACTATTTATAAGAACATTATTGAATCCCTACAATAATGACCCATTTTGGCCCGTTACTCGACCATCCCACTCCACCACTTCGCCATCTCAAAAAATTTGAAGCTACGGACTTGGGTTTTACTATATGCAAGGGTAAATAAGACATTTGAACAATGATCACACTTTCCTAAAACTATATGTTCAATCAAAAGATGCAATATTCATGGGGTTAACGGATAAGAGCTACAAATTATATTAAATAATCAACCCAAAACTATTAAGAAGTTGATGCAATAATAATATAAGAAAAAAGGGCTTACGATGATAAGAACAGATGTAAACCCTATTGAAAACCCTTCATTGCTTTTGCGCAAATAATGATCAAGAATTGTTGATGATGTGGCCAATATACTCAACAGCAGACCACCTGAAAAGGAAGATCACAAGACGATGATCAGTTACACTAAGCAACAAGTAATCTTAGCTGAATTTGTTTGGATAAAGAGATACCCCAGAAACGGGTTGAAGCTTGAACTTTTGCCAAATATTCAACAGTGGCTTTTCCAGGCTTTACATTTGGTATCCTTGCACCCATTTTATTTAAATATTCTGCAATTTCCTTGGGCATGTTGGCCTGAAATGAAAATAATCACATACTAAGCTTGAGAATCGATTCGGGTTATGTTTTACCTAACAGGTCAAATCGGTAAAATAAGCATAAATCATAAAACACTTGCTTAAAAGTTCTCCTAATCCTTATATTAAAAAAGGCAGACCGTTATTAGAATATATATAACTTTTGTGATCAATTTGTCACACTAATCATTTACAAAATAAAGTAAACATTAGGCCAAAAAGCTTCGCGTGTCAGCCAACATTGTACTTATAGGTTATAAAGCCTCCTTAAAAATTTTAATTAAAAAAATATATTATTAAAATAATCTAATTACTGTTAACATTTTGACACAATAATAATTTACAGGAACGTTAAATCTTTTGGCCTAAAAGATTTTTGGTTAACCAAACCCACCCTGGAGAAAAAGTTTCCCATTCCAACCCACTACTTAATCCACATCTGGCCACATGCCCTGCCCAATATGCACCTCAATTCTATATCCATGCCGAATTTAAGCTGAAAACGGACACAACATATACTCACACAACATTTTAATAGCACTTGCATACAGCAAAGAATACATCAAAAGTAAACAAACAAACAAACAAACAAACCCAGTATATCCCACTCAAGAGCAGGGTCTGGGAGGGGTAGGTGGTGGCGAGTCTTTCCTCTATCCAGGTAGGTAGAGAGACCGCTTCCAAAGAGACCCCCGACTCGATAACAAAAGCAATAACGCTAGCGAATACATCAAAAGTAGAAAAATAGAAATTTACTTACAATATCGAATATGTTGAAAACAAAAACGAAGAATGCATAGATCGTATAGTAGACCCACGGTGCTGCTCCAAGAGATGATTCAGGATTTAGAATCTCTCTCACAGTTACCCAAAATCGTGAAGTAAAGAAACTGCAAAGTACAATTTAGCAGATGTTAGTCCAACTAGAATATTCTAATGGCTATGACAAGATACAATCACAAGCAAGATGTTACAAATTACAAGATTTTAACACTTTTGGGTGTAGATAGCAATATGTGTTTGGGTCCAAACCGACTGGACTGGGTTGTGTTGACACCCCAACATTATTTTGCCTTTTCTCCTTTCTGATTTTGTAAATAATTACTGATTATTGTATTTAATATGATTAGATATAACTAAATAAAGATCCATATATTAATAGAAATCTATGAGGTTGTACTCACTTAAATACACTGACCGACTGTAAGGGCCCATTTCCTTTTTAGCTGAACTTTTAGATTTTACCCATCAGAAATAATATATAACCCCGAGTGAAATGGCCTTTTGAAGAAATGCCAAAATTATAACGCAACTATTTACATGCATCATTCTTTTAATACAAAAAGTGAATAGAATAAACAAAAAGATAAATTAATTGTGATCAAACCTAGCCACAATAGCAGGAAAACCCAATAGATAGCTGGTAGTAAGGACAGGTTGCATTCCAGAAGGATTAATATTAAATGGAATATATTGCTCCACTTCTGTAACTGGTGAGTCTTCTCTGTCCACACATAAAAGTATGTTACTAACATTCTTAGATAAGAAATATGTTTTATAGGTAATGGGTCAAATAAAAAATATCATAAAAAGAAACGAGCCAAATGGGTCGGAATGGTAAATAAAACCTCCTAAATCATCTTATTTATTAAATTGAACTATTGATGAAATAATATATTGTTTTAATCACATTTGAGACAACAATGATATATAATAAGTTCAGAAATTCATTTTAGTTAAAAAAAAAACTTGGACCATTACTTAATAATAAATAAAAACATAAAACATACTAAGTGATGGCAATTACATCCTACTCACCTATGAATGGATAAATTCTGTTTTTTCATCTCTGACATGTAAATTTAAAAAAAAAATTGCTAAAAGAAAAACAAATCACCAATGGAAAGTTGCCCTATATTTCCAATGAACCTCCTATATCCTTTTACTCAAAAACTTGGATTATTATTTATATAAAGTATTATATTGTAATCATTATATAAAAAAATTACCTATAAAAATATTGGACAGATGTGTTGTGGATCAATCTGACTCATTTTAACATATACCAAATCTACCCTTTTAGAACCATCATGTGACCCCCTCATTTTGCAAAGCAGAAAAGTCATTCACCTTGTAGAAGATGCAAGTTTGAAGCCATAGTATTGTAGCTTGATTTTTCTGCAACCTTGTGTTACAATAACTGCCCACATAGTAACGATAATGAAGACACCAGATACTGCAAATATATAAGGCCATAATCCAACAGTACTTCCAGCACCTAAATAGAGCAAAATAATTCAGCAATTTCGAATTCGTTTTGCTAAATTTACAAACCAAGTCATGTAGAATTAGTGAGACTGCAAGGTATAATGCTGACCAAGCACACTTGCATTTGTATTGGTTATTAATGATGTAGGTATATCTGGAACCCTATGTTCAGCTTATAGAATACCATACAATCTAACCATTTCTGGACCTGAATGCTGAAAATAACCAGCATGATGTCCAGACCTTTGTAGTAAAGGTCGGAGTATCGATCGCTAATAGGATTCAAGACGATGACCAACTATATCAGGTCAATATTATCTAGCCTCCATCACACATCGGACTACATAGCTATGTCTGGATCCGGACCATGTGGCATATACATTAAATGAAAATAAAATGAAGCAATATCAAATACTTTTGAAAATGAGCAAAAAGTGTTCTACTATCAGTTGAACAACTCACTCATTGCTACAATCAATCTAAAATCAAACTTGGTTGCTAAATATAATGTAGAGGGCCCCAAAACTGTCCTTTTTTTGGGAACAAAGAGAACCAAGAGACATGGAATAGTATATTCACTGATTAAAGAAATAACTATTTGGTTCTGGTCATATCATCACATCATGAAAGAGATTATGAGAAGCCAATATAGAGCAAAAAGTAAGAATATAATGACAAATTTGTTACCATGGAATAATGAAGGAAGCCATCCAAACTTAGGGCAATAATAAGATTATATAAAATAAAACAACAGCAACAATAACAATCACTACTAATAGGAATAATATATGGTTTACCAGACAGCTGGGTTAACATTTTGTGTAATGTTTCTACATAGCCAGTCAATATATTCACACATATGAGCAATGATGATCCATGACCTACACCATCCATCAAAATCAGAGTTAAAAAGTGATAGGGCCCACTAGAAAGATCATATAAATGCTAAACATGCACAATCACAGTGGCATGTGGAACTGGATGCTACAACTGACCTATATAGTTCTTGGTCTGCAGTTAACCAAAAAAAAATGTGCAATATTTTTAAATGATTGATAAATTTCATATATTTCCTTCTAAAAGTTTAAAAGTTCACACATATACATTATCTTTTCAGATCTCATAATATAATATATACCCTCTTTCCAAACACTGAAAATATCATATTTACCCATTCGCTAGTAAATTAAAATAAATTAGTTATTTATAATAGTCTATCTTCCCTGAATAAATGAATAGGTAAACTACATTATTACTGTGACTCATCTTGGTGCATAACATTCCCTTTGTTTAATTCTGTGAAAATTACTGCTATAAGTACTGATTTTGTTTTATTTACTAGGAAACCGGTAGATATGATCTTTTGTTTTGGAAAATGGAATGAGGATATTATAAATATGGAAGGATATATACAAAATAAATCAGATATTCAGATGGTAAATTTAGTGATATATGTGAAATTACACTACTAATAAATCAGCTATTTTTAGAACAGAATAAATTAGAGACAGCATCTAAATACAATGATTAAAAATACTACCAAAACCAGAGTCAGATATTTTATCACAAATCCATGTCGTAGTCATGGCACCAGAGACCAATAACATTGTTGTCAACATGACATGTTTCACCCTGCAATCAAAAAAATTGAACCAAATATAAAGTATATTCCTTGACTATATTAACTAGAATACATTAGAAATTACCTTTGACTGGCACTTGCTGCATAAATCGAATATGAAAGTGAAAAATAAGAAATAATCAGTGCCTCTACTATTGCAAAGCCAAACGACATCCACCATCTGCAATAAAGGAATGCAATGCACTTTTAGCATTTTATAACCATATAATAGTTTAAACCTATATAAATCATTATATAATATCAAAACATTCATCTTTCTGATTATCAAGGATGATTAAACCTACATATAACTCTTTATTTTCTCATTAGCATCCAAGCCTTCTTTTCGCAGCTTGATCAATGAAGGAACAACATAGCAAAGTACCTGATCTCATAACCACTTTCATTGGCTTAGACTTAAAATTTAGTTAAGAGCCAAATCAACCATAAAAAGAAAATTAAATTTTCATCAGTTCATGCCGTTATATGATGATGAGGAGCATTAGATATATAACTAGACTACTCTGAGTACTGAAAGTAATCAAGTTGTCAGACTCAGCACCCAGATCCCTTTCCTCCTTCTTAACAAAAAGGGAACTTTTTTCAAAGTAGGCCATGATACTGGATGCTTATTTTCAGAAACATAAGTCCAAAGTGTATTTCAGTGATAGTGAAATGTGCCTAGGTTTTTTCTTTGACATGTCATCACATGCCTTGATATCTAAACTAGGTCTTAGAATTTAGAAATGCTCATTTTGAGAGTCATGTTGTGCCATGGAAGTTGGAAGCATGAAAAATAATAACAGTTCTAAGCCTGTAAGCCTAGAATTAAAAAATAAGATATGATAGATATCTCAACTGAAGTTGGCATATATCCATGGGATTAGAACATTTACCTGCATAACAATTGATGCTGCAATTTGGGGACTGATTCCTAGTTGGAAGAGGGAAAGCTTAAGTTCTGGTGCCAGCTCACCAAGCTCCTCTATAAGTGAAGACAATGATTTATAAGGATGGAGGAAAAGTTGAAAGATAATGGGAAAAAACATTTGTTTGCATAGATCACCCTAGAAAACAATTTTTCTTTTACTCGTGACAAGATCTTAAATTTAACTATTTCCTAAGCCATCAGAAGCAATATCATGTCCCCTTGGTATATAAACAGCCAGTTATATTTAAACATGAAAAACAAACCAATCAAGAAGAGTGGTTATTCTTGAACCAAGAGAGACAGATAAGTTATAAAGGGTATCTTCTATTCGAACTAGGGGTGGCAAAATGAGTGGTTCGGGTACAAACAAGTAACTTTTGGTATAAGATACTTTTCTTATAAATAATTAGTGTGCAATATATAACTACATATAATTATATTATTTCAACAATAATCAATATTTTTTGTAAAAAAGAGGTTTAGAGTAATATAAGCATTAAAAACACACTTTGTGCAACTTTCGAGTGACATGTTCCCTTATAAACTATTTTCATTCTACCTGTTTCAGAAAAAACATAACCTGAAACCATCCATAACTAAATGGGTGGGTCAAAATGCCAGCTCTAATTCCAAGCATGAATTAATAAATCTGCGAATGATAAATTCTTCCTTTTGCATAATAGTATTTATGACTGGAAGGTGCAGAAAACATACCAACTGAGCCCGAAACAAAGCTAAGGTAGTTTTCTGGCACTAATCTTCTATCAAACCCAGGAAGAGGAATGAAATATCCTACACGGCTAATCACAAGTAATGCAGCAGTCACAAATAATCTCCTCCTTATCTCACTTTTGAAAAAAGATTCAGCAGCATTATTGATAAAAGAACTTAAGCGTGCAATTATAAGGAATCTGTTTTCGTATTTAGGTTTAGGCTGCAAAGTCTCATCATTATATGAATTAGCTTCAAACTCATTTTCAGAAGTTTGAAAAATAAGTTTGTTACTTAGAGACCCAGAAGTTGCTGCCTGAATTATCATATGGTTTCTTTTGGGCTGATTGTATATGAATTTTGGTAGGTTGTGGCCGGCGCTCAAGCAAAAGGGTCTCTCTAAATGCATGAAATTCTTTCCGTGAAGTTCTAAATTATTAATCTTGAGGGAACATCTTTTTGTAACGCGCGTGCACCATAAGTGGATGCTATTAGCATTTCCATCTGTCCATCAAGAAAATTACAAATTACACCAATTATCAAAACAGAAGCTTAGTTTCAATAATAACTTATAAAGGTTTTAAATATATAGCTTAAAAAGGTTAACCTACTTGCAACCATATTTACATAGTAACACATGAAGTTGAATCAGATTTTTGTATTAGGCTACAGTTATGCCAATAACTATAATATGCATAAGTTATAAGAGTTCTGACATATATCTCAACATCTAAGTTTAAACAAACAAACAAACATATATCTCACTCAAGAGTAGGGTCTGGGAGGGGTAATTGGGGGCGAGTCTTTCCTCTATCTTGAGAGATAGAGAGACTGCTTCCAAAGACTCCCGACTCAATAACAAAGCAATAGCAATAGCAATCAATATCAAGTAATAGCAAGCATATTATATATCATACAACACACAGGTAAATAACACATAATAATTTAGAAAGTGCATACAACAAAATACGCGGCATGTTACATCTGGAAAGGGCTTTATTTATCCTTCCTACCCACATATCCCGCTAAAAGTCCTTACTTTTAATTCTACGCCTCCACTCACTCCTATTCTCGATCATGTGCTCTCTGCAAGTCTACCATATCCCGTCTAATTATCTCGTCCCAAGTCAACCTAGGTCTTCCTCTACCCCTTCTACCCTCTACGCTTTCCCTGCTGCTCTAACGGGTGCTGCAATCGGTCTCCTGTTCACGTGCCCAAACCATCTTAATCTTCCCTCTCGTATCTTAATCTAAGTTTAACTGCTACTAATGAACCTTGTGATATTTCCAATCAATTAAGTAAGCTATGTTCCCCTGTCATATAAACCATACGAAATTTGATATTCATCATATAATTTCAAGTGTAATCACATCGTCTACTCATGACACCTCTCCATAAATCCAATTAACCTAACAACAGTCCTATAAATCAAGCAATCTCAAACAAAAATCGATCAATAAACACGAATTATAACAAAATCAAACCTACCTTTTACGCGTAACCAACGCTGTAGAGGAACGTATTCTGCGTATGGTGAATCGATTTTGCTAAACCACGGGTTGATGCTCTGCATTTGCAAATTCATTTTGAGAATATTAAACCCTAGGGTTCTTATAAACAGTTGTGAGATTACTATGTGTGTATATGTTGAAGTTCCGGCGACTGATTACACCGGCGAAATGAGAATATTCCGGCACACCGGCGGTGTTAGAGATAACGTTGTGGTAGTGAAGAAGACGGTGGTGGTACACTCGTACCCAGGGTTTTTGCTTCGATAATTTGGGGTTTTACATAAACAAACAAAGCTGAGGAGCAGTGTCTGGGAAGGGTATATGGTGGTATATGGTGACAAGTCTTTCCTCTATCTAGAAAGATAGAGAGACCGCTTCCGAATAGACCCCCGACTCGTTAACAATTTGGGGTTTTACATGATTATTATTATCCTAACTATAATAATTGAATAAATAAAAAATTAATATAATAAAATTTATTAATTATAAAATAATATTTTAAAATATAATATCACTGAAATTATGTATTAGAAATGACTGTAAGTTATAAAATAGTGATATCAACTTTTTAAAACTTTATTTTTTTAAAAAATAAACGTTTTGTTCTAAAACAAACCGTATAAAAATGTAATTTTTAAAACTTTTTTTATTATAACTCTTAAATTTAATTATTTTTTGTTTTAAAAAATAACTTTTTGAAAATACCAATTTTAAATATTTCGTATTTTTTAAAAAAGTCTTATGCTTTAAATAATTTATTATTTTATAAAAAAATTGTATATTTAGAAATAACATTAATAAATAGATCTCTTTATTAATTTATAAAATCTAAAAAAATGTTAAATAGTATTATTAGTAATTAAGATAATTATTTAATAGGAGAGAGAAGCGGGAAAATTTTGGTGAGAATGATTGTGGTGTTGACACGTGTCATCTCAGATACCTTTTTATTAGAGTAGGAAGATTACAAAGAGTTAAATTTAAATATTATTAGTTATATATATTAATTGTTATATAATGTGTATAAAATGTTACGAGTAAATTGCTATTTTGATTTATTTGATCATTTTAATCATTTGAGTTTAAAAATGAATTTTCTAACAAATCAAGTCATATGATTTGTATTCTATAACTCTTTCAGTCCAATACACTAACAGAGTTAGATTTTAAAATTACTTTAGATTTTAAAATTACTTTATAATAAAATGATCAAAATACCCTTAGACTGAAATGATTATTTTTAATAACCTCAGGGATCAAAAACGTAATTTACTCTCTCACACAAGTATATTTATATACATATATATATATACACACACACACGAAATGTTTTTGTTTTTATTTTTCAAAGATTTGTAATTTTTAATTTTAAATCGCTCGAATTTAAAATCGTATTTAAACATTCATCTTATCTAACGGAAAATTTAAAAACGTTTGGTTTATTATACTTCTTATTTAAAATGTTAAACTTACTTAAACATCCTTTTAATCTATTTGATTTATTTAAACCGCAAAGTCCTTTTTATTGTTATTTTACTTAATGTTTTTTACTCATAAATTCTATTAAGCTTCTTTTTAATTTTTTTATTTATACATATTTTTAATTATTCGGCTCGTTTAAACATAATTTTATCCATTTCTTTTATTTGAACGTATTTTTACTATTCGTTTATTAGAAATCTTCATTTTTCAAACCAACCTTTAAAATTATTTAACTATTTGACTAATATGTTTGTGTATATGTATAAAAGATTTTTATTTTTATTTAAAGTATTAAAAATATTTTTTTAAACCGTTTGAATTTTAAACAGATAATTTAATTACTAAAAAACGTTTTTAAGTGTTTATAAACCATTTGGTTTTCTAGACATCACTCTATAAACAATTGGTTTTTAAAAATAATTTTTAAAAGGTTTGTTTTTAAACAATTTTTAAAAACATTAATCTTCAAACTATTCGGCTTTAAAATCTTTCTGCTTTTTAAACATATTTATTATAATCGTTCGCCTTTTTAAATTTATTTTTTAATCGTTCATCTTACTTAAATGTCTTTTAAAATCTTTCGATTTTCAAATGTTTTATTTAAATAGTTTTTTAAACCATTCAACTAATTAATCTTCGTTTTAAATTTGTTTGCCATATTTAAACCTCTTTTCAAATCGATTGGTTATTCAAACGCAACGATTAACTTAAAATTTTAAATAAACTAAATATAGGTAATTTTAATATCGTAAAATCCCTAATTGTAATAATCAAAACTCAAGTTAATCCTTAAAATAATACGAATGACATAAATTTAGAAATCACTTTCAAGTCAACTTTAATAAAAGATGATAAAAAAATTACAAACAAACAAACAAACATACCCAATGTATCCCGCTGAAGAGCAGGGTCTGGGAGGGGTATGTGGTGGCAGGTCTTTCCTTATCTTGAGAGATAGAGAGACCGCTTCCGAAGAGACCCCCGACTCGTTAACAAAGGCAGTAACCATAACAATCATAATACATATCATACAACACATAGGTAAATATCACATGCAGAATTAGATAGTGCACACATCATAAAAAGCGACATGTAACACCCAAAAAGGGTAGATGACGA
>BJCN01009972.1:0-15345 GCA_018326445.1 Flaveria brownii | reverse complement strand
ATTTACCTGATCGAGTTCGAATCGAGGGTGAACGCCACGAAGAACAGTCGCGGCTCGATGTGCCGATCGATTTGTGCTCAAATGGACATTATAATCGAATTAAACTGAAGGGAAGCTTCGTATGATAGTCCTGATCAAAAGCCCCTTATTCAATTTGATTAAAATTACTCGGAGATGGGTCTAAATTCGAGTTGCAGGTCCGCGGCTATGGAGGTGTTCGAATGATGTTTTTGAGCTTGTTTTTCATGAAATCAAGTTTGATGGATGGTTTTAAGCGATTAAACGGTCGTGAGTGCGCGATTTAATTTGATTATTAAAGTTCATAGTGGCCGATTTCATGGGTGGTTTGGCCGACCACCGTGAGTGCGAGCGGGGAAAATGGGGGGTGGGGTTGGGATGTTTCAAAATTACAAAATGGTCCCTGATGTTTGTAACTTGTTATTTTGTGTAAAAACTATTTTTTTTTTTTTTAAGTTTCAAAATTTATAAAACAACCCCCTGCACTTTTAATCCAAAGTTATCATTATTATTAATACTAATATTATTATTTTTATTATTATTATTAGTTATTATTATTATTAATAATTATTAACATATAAAAAAAAATTATACGTCGTAAAATACGAGATGTTACAATTAGTGAGTACTCCTCCGGTCACAAAAACGATATTTTGCTTACAACCCTTTGGGGCATCTGGAAAGTTAGGAATATGAAGTTTTTCAATAACAGTTCCTCGACTATGATGGATATTTAAGGAGAGATTATATCGGCTTCTTATTTATAGATAAAACACAGAGGGAAGTGCAACCAATTAGCGTGATCTTGTTAGGGTAATTTCTCATTTTAATTTTCTTTTATATTCTAAAAGTTAAACTCTAAGCATCATTTTTATTTATGGAAAAATTCTTACTATATTTTTCTCTCAAAAGTCAAAATGTCCCATCCAAGAGAGCCGTCTTCGACCATAGAATAGTATCTTCCGAACCCAATATTAGCGGCTTGGATGAAGACACGTGTCTAAATAGTCCGATCAAACTTGCGGTTATCCAAACCTTCTAAGTTCCTCCGAACCTTCATAACAACCATATTTAAACACATTTTGCGGTCGGGACTCATGTTGGAGCGAAAATAGTTTGAGGGATGAGTTGCTCAAATAGACATATAAAGAAAAAAGTTAAATGGATATTTTTAGAATTTTCATTGTTGTTTAAACTCAGTGTTCTTCATTTCTTTGCCCAACAATCTAACGCTATCTGATACCTTTACGACCGATGTTTCAGAAGCTTTGTGCTCAAAACTCTGAGTTAAATCTGTCGGGTAAGATGCTTAATAAATCAATCATGTGCATTCATAGTCGAAAATGGTTGAATCTTCTTTACATAACTGTAATCATCAGTACAAACGTTGTTGTTTAGCATGCGAATAGCAGCTTGTATTTGCCTTTGAATCGCATGATTCCATTTCATAGACCTTAATTGCACATATGACAATCAAAATGTTAAACTCCACGACAATTCATCTCATCATGTCGGCATTTATATTGCACGTAAGGTGTTTGATTGAACTGTGATTGTTGTGGTGTATCTGGTGATACCTGTGACATATGTTCGACAGTTTGATCATGAAAGTAAAAATGTTTAACAGGACTACAATCCGTCTTCTACTGTGTGTGTGTATATTGCACATAAGGTGTTTGATGAAATGCTCGATTACTAAACTGTGATTGGTGGCATATGTAGGAAGGATCAAAATGTTTAAGGCCATAAACGATAGGAAGGATCAAAATGTTTAAGGCCAATTACAAGAATGAAAGTTGAAATGTTTAACTCGACGACAATACATCTTTATGTCTGAATGTATTTTTGCACATAAGGTGTTTGATGAAATGTTTGATTGCATAAACTATGATTGGTGTTGTATACCTGGTGATACCTAGAACAAATGTTTGATCCTTGGTATTGTTTAAGGCCATTTAAGTAGAAAGTAATCACTACTGGTGAATATGTGTTTCTGGTACTACTATGAATCCCAAAATTGTTATTTAAGCTATCACACTTTGTTTAAGAGTATGATTTGCAGGTTAACTTCATTACTAATGTTATTCGGAATATGTTCATATGAAACTGTTTAAAAGACCTAAAATTTTGTTGGGAATTGCAGGATTGCTAGTTTACCAATCTTCTTGTCTGACCTCGTTCGTGTTCCAGCAATGCCAAGAATCACAGTGAAAAAGATCTCTGTTCTTAAATCGTATGTGGTTTATCCCTCTGCAAATTCTGCTCATCGGCATTTGAATCTGTTAAATTTTACCACCAATGCACTTGCCGATCAAGAAAAGTACTGTAGCGATTCATCGGAAAGCATCAACATTGTTGTTTCAAAAGTTAAGGCTGGAAGAAGCTATGATGAAGTTTATCACTCTCTCATGCAAGATCAAACTTGTAGCACCATACCCATATCTCATAATCTTGTCTCTCAGTTACTGTATAGATACAAAGATGATTGGAAGTCTGCATTAGGTATTTTTAAATGGGCAGAATCACACAAAACTTACACTCCATCATCAGAATCATACGAAAAGATGCTGGACATATTAGGAAAAACTAAACAGTTGGAAAAGATGATGTCACTAATCGAGCTAATGAATCACCGTCATCTTGTTACAATTGGCAGTATAGCAAAAGTCATGAGAAGGCTTTGTGGGGCAGGAAAATGGGAAGATGCTGTAATGATATTTGATGATTTGCATAGATTCGGATTGGAGAAAAACACTGAATCCATGAATCTTTTACTTGACACTCTCTGCAAAGAAAGTAAAGTCGAGCAGGCCCGCAAGATTTTCTTGGAATTGAAGTCACACATCCCTCCTTCTGCTTATACTTTTAACATATTCGTACACGGTTGGTGTAAAGTTAATCGGGTTGATGAAGCACATTGGACTATCCAAGAAATGAAAGGATACGGGTATAACCCGTCTGTTATAACATATTCCACCATTGTCGAATCGTATTGTCGCCATTCAAACTTTAGTAAAGTGTATGAACTGCTGGATGAAATGCAAGCTCAAAAGTGCCATCCTAATGTTGTGACCTTCACTACCATCATGTGTTACTTGACAAAAAATGAGGACTTTGATGAAGCATTACAGATACCCGAGAAAATGAAATCATTTGGATGTAAGCCCGATACACTGTTCTATAACGCCTTGATTCATACACTAGCAAAAGCTGGTCGGGTGCAAGAAGCCATTGATGTGTTTGAGGTTGAAATGCCGAGTTTTGGTGTTTTGCCAAACACATCTACATTTAATTCGATGATTTCAATGTTTTGCCATCATGGTTTGGATCAAGAAGCCATAAATGTCCTAAGATATATGGAAAGCTCACAACTTTGTCGACCCGATCTACAGTCATTTAACCCCTTACTCAAGATATGTTTTAGAAAGGGAAAAACAGATGTTTTATTGGGTAATTTGTTGGATGAAATGATCAATAAGCATCATATTAGCTTTGATTTGTCTACATACACTCTATTGATCCATGGGTTATGTAGAGCTAATAAATGTGAGTGGGCTTATGGGTTCTTTAAGGAGATGATAGATAAAGATATAACACCCAGATATTATACATGTGCTTTGCTTCTTGATGAAATCAAGCAGAACAATAATTATGCTGCAGCTGATTATATTGAATATTATATGAAGCATATGAAGTCATCTTGATCATTGAACATTTACATCTCAAGTGACCCTGCAAAGGCAAGTATCTTACTTTAAAAAGTTTGTTGCTAATTGTTGTAACCTTCAATGGAGTGTTACGGTGGTAAGTATCTGATTCCCTCTAGTAGAGTTCTTAGGTTCGAATCCAGCTTCCACTAGTTTCAGTCGTTCACCCTTGGTGGCCCACCTGCTCATTGCAAGCTGTGTTTTAACTGGTCTCATTGTTGCGGTGACGGGTTTCGCAGCTATAAAAGCATGGTAAATTTGTAATGCTATTAGTGTAAGTTTTTTTGTTCTTTTTGATTGTTTCATTGATCTTGAATATATGTTACAGGCACAACTATACATATGAAATGCAAACTTGGGGTGTTTTGGATGAAAGTGTAGATCTTATCGGTATGTCGTATTTTTTATAATTTATAAACTGATCATTAAAGAAGAGTCTTGGGAGACAACTACCATGTGTTTTATCATATAAAAATGTTGATTTTTCTTTATTCAATGCATCTAAACAGTAACAGCTCTCACGAGAGGGCATCTATAAATGTTCGTTTTATAGAAATTTGTGAATATTTCTATTTTCAGATATTTTCAAGATAGTATGACATGCTTTTCGAATGTTTTATCTATAAACATGTTGAATATATTTGAAATATATCTATTTACATGCTTTGTATATAGATTTTTAGCATTTAAATCTACAACTACTTGTCTAACGAGTCATCTTAGATAGGCTGATAAAACATATCATGTTGTGTTCCACGAGTCGTGTTCTACATGATGCCTTTATTACAACTGTTGTTATTTACTCAAACATTTTAATGGACGTGATTAACAACGGGGTTACATGATAGTTTTAACATGAATTTAATCAGTTCAATAACACGAATAAGCTATTGTAATAGTGTCATTAACGTGTCGACTCATTTATGTCTTGAACACATCTACCCCAAATGCTAGCCCAATCAATTTCTTTTGAAGTCATGTCATATTACATGTCGTGTCATAAATTTCCGACCTAATTGGTCGTAAAAAGAATCTACCAACTCTATTAAGTTAAATATACGAAATTAATATAGCGGTATCATCCTCACTCCTAAGGGGCCGTACGACCACAAAGCATACGGTTTGTTAATGGTGGATCAAATTATCTATATAATCACACAACATTTATTTATTTATTTATTTTTCTAATCACACAACATTTATTATTCTACATAATTTCATGTTCTCCCCTAACTGACACAAAATTAAATATTGCGTTGATTATACACATAAATAAAACATTAAAATATGCAAATAGCTAGAAGCCGCGTCATTTTGAGGTACAAACAATTTAATATTGGCCTCTTTCTTTTAAAATATTCAATGAATTGATTACTTTATCTTTTTTTCCAAATTAGTGCACCGCCCCCTCCCCTTGATTTCAATTGTGTTCTCGTGTTTTATATATTATGCCGATTTAATTTTAACGTGTATTTTGGATTAATCTTTAACTTTTTTTTTTATATTTATCATTGTTAGCATGGCTTGATTCAATTAAGAAAATGTTAGTTTGATAAATAAAAATGTAAAAAGATAGGATATCATGTCTCGGTTTTATTTAATTTAGTGTTTGTTATATGTGGATTTTTTATAGAATAATATAGTTTCAATTTTCTCATGAAGTTTGATGTTTTTTCATCATACGTGGTTTTATGGGACACGTATATAAGGGTGATGCTATTTGGGTTTATAAGTTGTGAATTGAAGCAGAAACGTGTGGTGGTTTGTGCTTTGAGGATCTAGGTTGGAAGTTGAACGCCATCTGTTAGAATAGTTAGAGTCTAGTCAGCTGGGAGTTGTTAGACTATGAGGAGAAGGGCGTTATAGCCCATGGAATGCCCCATAAGACGCCCAGAACGCCCCAGAACGCCCTCTACATTGCCCCATGGGGCGTTCTAAGGCTTGAAATCCTCCCAAACTTCCTATATAGAACGTCTTGAATCCTCCCAAATAAAATTAAAAAAAAGAGAAAAAGAAAAAAAAGGGGCATTCCAAAGAATGCCCTACTCCAATAAAAAGGAAGGAAAACCCCACTATCTAGTTGGCGCCACGTGGCGCAAGGATATGAGTTTGGGGCTTCCTTAGAATGTCTTGTTCCTCATAGTCTTAGTATGTTGTTATGTTTAAGTTGTAATGTAGTTTTTGGTATAATTTTTTTTTTTAATTTTTGAAAGGCGTTATGTGCTTACTTACCGGAACATTTCTCAAAATGTCCTTATTTTTAAATGTCTCTTTGACCGCTAATGTCCCCACACATTTTTGAAAGGCGTTATGTGGTTACTTATATCGTAATATTTGTTATAACACTTCAAAGCTACATAAAACATTAGCGTCTCTATATTTGTTTTTCTCCGAACGACTGATTAATCATTGACGGGTTACTGACCCACTCGATCATATCTATTACTTAAGTATGGAACATTGGCGTACTAGGCTGACACATCCCCGAATAAAAGCTCGTACATTATTTCGTTCCCAAGACCACCATCAAGTAAAAACTCATCTTAGGTGAAAAACCCACTGGTTCAACCTAAAACATCATTTTGTTTTAGCAGAAGTGAGACTTGAACCATAGAGCGCCCCTTATTTTAATGAAGTTTTGACGTAACTCGTCTCAACCACTTAAGCTAAAAATTATTGGTATTTAATGTATTTATTATTCTTCCACCGACTAGATCCTAACTAGTAACTACTCTAATACCATCAATATTTCAACTTTGATACTTGCTTTTCCATGGTTCATGAATGTGAGAGGCTGAAGATCAAAGAGCGTAAAACTATAGTTGGAAAAATTTAATTGTTCCGCTCTAAGGACTATCATCGATCAGTGTATTATATGATAACATCGGTGTATTATATGATCACAGTTGAGACTATACCTATGGAAAAGTTAATTGTCATTCACTCTAAAGACTATTGGTGTATGATTCATCAAATATTTGAGACTATAACTGTAATTTTTAGAAATAAAATCAAATTTACAATATAAATATTTGACGTGAGCCATTTGTGTAATTAACTCTATTTTTATTAAGAGGCACTCGTTGCTACATCTAATTATTTAATAAGAATGACAAGATGTTTTAAATTTTAAAAGATATGAAATTTCTCTTAAATATATGTTAAGATTTTCATTTTGACGTCAAACTCACGCTCTCATTTTAACCTATTTAATTAAAGCTGTATGTAGCATGACTTGAACCCTCTCATTTTAATATTTTGATAACAATGGGTTGCACACCTTTGCTTTCTTTACAAATGGATGTAGTATGCATTTTTTTGGATGATAAATAACTCTACTATTAAAACCATCATATTTTCATACGTACGTTTTACAAGATTTGATATGATCATTTAGTTGGAGAGTTATAGTTGTGTTTCCGAGTTTAATAAACAAATGAAAAGAAAAGAAATTAGGAAGAGAAAATAAATGGAGAAAAATAAAAAGACATTAAAATTCTGTGTTTCAGAGTTTGAAAAAAATAAAAAATAAAAAAAGTAAGAATCATGTGTTTCATTTTTTTTTCATTTTCTTTCATTTTGAAAGAAAAATTACAAGCAACAATTATTAAAAAAAATTCTTTCATTTTTTTCATCTTTTAAAAAACTTAAACACACAATTTTTTTTTTTGTTTTCTTTCACATTCCTCTTTAGAAAAAACTCGAAAACAAAATTCTTTTTATCTTTTATTTATTTTTTTCAATTCTCTTGATAAAAACTCCGAAACATAGAAGCTTTATCAATATGGAATATATATGTCCTATCATATACAATGTGTGACGTCGGTGATCACGGGCTGAAAGAATCTCCCTTAAAACTTTGCAAAAGTCATCATTCTTTATTCACCATCAACAACAAACAAGAAAAAATTATGTGGCTTTACTCCTTTTGTTTCCATCTGTAACCCCATCTCCCATCTCTCATAACTCTTTTGTCTCTTTTCCCTCCATTTTTGTGACTCTGATCATACCTTAATCCTCCTCAATCACCCTCCATTTTTGTGATTCTGATTATACCATCATAATCATCCTCCATTTATGTGATTCTGATCATACCTTCATCCCCTAAATTTTGTGATTCTGATCATACCTTAATCCCCCTAAATCACCCTCAATCTTTGTGATTGTGATCATACCTTCAAATCTTTAAATTACCCTTTATCTTTGTGATTCTGATCATACCTTCAAAATCCTTAATCACCCTCCATCTTTGTGATTCTTATCAGACCTTCATCACCCTTAATATCCATCCATTTTAGCCTCTGATTTGCAGAACTTCACAATCATATCTTTCTGTGTGCATCTTTCATTAAAATTGAAAGTTCTTCAAGTATAAACCTCTATCTACTTTCATCCTCGAATATATCGCACAAATCTTATCTTGGGTTTCTTCAAAATCAACTTCACTTTTTGGGTTTTTCTTGTTTCCCAATAAAGTTTGCATCTTTGCACCGATCTTCCATAATAACTCGTGTGTTCTCTAATTTTCAATTTGGGTCTTGTATGATCAATTTTCTTGAACCCTAAAGACACCAAAAAGGATCCTCAAAACCTCAACAGGGTTTCTTCAATTCAATGAAATAGCATCTGTGCTCAAAATATTTCAATATAATCCACTTTAGTTCTCCAAAATCAACTTTTGTTCCTGGGTTTTTCTTGTTTTCCAATAAAGCTACCATCTTTCCTCTAAATCTTTCAAAATTAGCTTCTGGGTTCTTTTAATCTTGTTGTTTTAACAATTGGGTGTACTTTAATCACCCTAAAATTTGATATCTTCAATGGCTCCTTCATATTTCCCACTAAGGTGGGAAAGCACAGGTGATCAATGGTGGTATGCATCCCCAATTGATCTAGCAGCTGCAAATGGCCACTATGATCTGGTCAGAGAGCTTCTTCATTATGACACCAATCTCCTCATCAAACTAACATCCCTACGCCGCATAAGGCGGCTCGAGACGGTGTGGGACGACGAAGAACAGTTCAACGATGTGGCGAAAAACCGATCAAAAGTGGCTAAAAAACTGCTTCTTGAAGGTGAGCCCAAAAGTGGCCATGGTCATAACTCATTGATCAGAGCCGGTTATGGTGGTTGGCTCCTTTACACAGCTGCATCAGCTGGTGATTTGGTGTTTGTTAAAGAATTGTTGAAGAGGGACCCACTTTTGGTTTTTGGTGAAGGGGAGTATGGTGTTACTGATATATTGTATGCTGCTGCAAGAAGCAAGAATAGTGAGGTTTTTCAGGTCTTGGTTGACTTTTCTTTGTGGTCAAAGGGTGAGGAAGTTGGGTCTGTTTTCAAGTTGGAGATGATGAATAGGGCTGTTCATGCTGCTGCTAGAGGTGGAAGTGTTGAAATCTTGAAGCAATTGGTTGAAGATTGTGATGATGTTTTGATGTATAGAGATTTGCAGGGGTCTACTTTGTTGCATTCAGCTTCTGGCAGAGGTCAAACTGAGGTATTTGGACTGCTCAATCACTTTGAATTTGTAATTGATTATCGGTTATGTCGGGTTGTTGGGTTTCGGGTTGCAGGTTGAATCGTTTAAACTAAATAGGATTCATATATTTATTTGTGTCAAATATATCAATTTTAACTGGACACAAACATTCAACATTGCGTATTCTAAGCACGACTCACTTAAACCATTTATCTAAACGAATTGTGATCAAGTTCCCAACATAAAACATGTTAATAGGTTGTAATAAATGGGTTCAACGAATGAGTAGACATGTTTAGTTAAACGGGTTGTTGGGTTAACATGTTTAATAAATGGTTAAATAAATCAATCCAAACACCACCTGTTTAATGAACGGGTTAGATATAATGAATTAAAACCTGAATATTATCGTCTTGTGTTTTGTGTTGGGTAAGAAATTGACACCTTATGCAGTTATGTGTGTGTGAATATTAATCCTCACACCATTCATCCTTTAGAATTACGTAACCCAAAGGCGACCCATTTATCTAAACGAGTCATATGGATTGACAGACTGGCGTGTTGCAACCAAGTCATAAGTGTATTAAACGGGTCAATGGGTTGTTTAATAAATAGGTTCTACAGGTCGACCTGTTTGGTTAAATACATTGATGGGTCGACCTGTTTGGCAGGTTAACTTGTTTATTTAAACGCGCTAAATAAGTCAATCCACAAATGACCCGTCTAAATAAACAAGTCAACCCGAACATAGTCCATTTATCAACCAAAACCTGAATATTTGCGTGTTATGTTTCAGGTCGCGTTAGAAATTGCAAATGTTATGGTTATATGTGTGATTATTAATCCTGACTATGTATCATTTATGTAGGTTGTGAAGTATTTACTTGAGTCTTATGATATAATAAACTCAACAGACACTCAAGGCAATACAGCATTACATGTAGCTGCATACAATGGTCACTTACATGTGGTCAAGCTTTTAGTTTATTCATCTCCATCATTAACCACATCACCAAACAACTACGGTGACACTTTTCTTCACGCAGCGGTCGCGGGATTCCGTAACCCCGGGTTCCGGCGAGTCGACCAGCAGATCGAACTCATGAAACACCTCGTGAGTGGCGAAATCGTGAATATCGAAGATCTCATCAACTTTAAGAATAACGACGGTCGAACGGCTCTCCACATCGCTATAATCGAGAACATCCGCTCGGATTTGGTCGAACTCCTCATGACCGTTAGATATATTGACTTGAACATCAGAGACGTTGATCGGATGACCCCACTTGATCTCTTGAGACAACAGCCAGTATCAGCCTCTTCTGAGATTCTCATCAAGAGGCTGATATCAGCTGGTGGAATATCCAATTATAATGATTATCTGACAAGGACTGCCCTCGCGTCCCATTTGAGAACTCATGGGATCGGGGGCAGTCCTGGAACTTCTTTCAGAGTTCCAGACCCCGAGATCATATTTTACATATGTGCAGATAATGATAAGGAGTCAATGTATTCGGGTGAGCTGAGTCAGTTTAGCTCACCCGCCCGGTCAAACTCAGTGTCACATACCTTTGAACATGAAACCAGTGCCGCTAGACGGTTAAAGCTTCTTTTCAAATGGGCCCAAAGGAAAAAAGACGATAATCGAGACTCTTTAGACTCTTTCCATATAAGGAGGGGTAAGCTCGAAAACAGGCCCGTTTCAATTCGTGAAAGGTATATGAAAAGCTCGTTAGCGGATAATAAGAGGGTGATCAGCCCGAGCCCGTCAATGAGGAAAAAGTTTTCAGCCGGGCTGAGTCATGGGGTCCTACAAGTCCACTCACCCTCGAGCCATTTTTCGGAGTCATCTTGGTCTTCGGGTTCAGTAGACGACGATGATGAACTTAGGCCCACGAATGCCGGGACCAAGAACTTCACACGGTCTAAGTCGAATCCGTTGGCTAATAACGGAAAACCGAAGTTTCATCAACGACAGTCTTCGTTGAGCAAGGTGTTGATGAACCAAGTGTTCTGTTTTGGTACACAGGGTATAGCTCCTGAAGAACCTGTTAAGCGTTACAACCCATCAAAGTTGCATTAGTTCAACTGTTTTAACTGTTTTTATTTATATATACGAACTGTTTATATACATTAATCTTCTTTTCTCTAATATAAAAAATAGATGCATCTTATATTAAAAAAAATATAGGCTCCATCTTTAGGTCGAGCTCGGGTCGTCTTTGTTAAGTTTGTATTGTTTTGAGTTTTTAATGAGCTGATCTCGAATAGCTTACGTTTGTTTACCCTTAAAAAGCCATAGAATTCATGAAAATCACCCTGATTGATGAAATCACTACTACAAGATTGTCAAATAAGCGAAGCTCTTCTAGTCCGATAGCATGGTAGTGATGGTTTGGACATGAGATTTATAGGTCTCGGGTTTAGACCTGACTCAAAGAGGTTTTATTCATAATGGTGAGTTTCCTCCTAGATAGTGTTTCTGGGTGAGTCAGACCTAGAGCGTCAAAATTAGTATGGACGGTTGACATTTCGTTTCAGTAAGACTCACTCGAGTATAACGAGTAGTTTAGAACGCCGGAAAAAAAAACAAGATTGTCGAATTAGACTACTTTTATAACAGCAAAATCTTTATATAATATATTAATAAAACCCAACTAGCAAGTAACTAGCCTGGACAAAGCAATATTTGTTTTGTAATACGTTGATGAATTACACTTGTAGGTTGTTTTAGGCTAAAATAATATTTCTACATGTGGCGAAGTAAAATCATGATTTATTGCATGTAAAATATGACTACATGTGGAGTTAAATCGAGTCAAGCTGAAACGTACTAAAATAAAAATCTTTAAATCTACTAATAAAATTGGCACATTTTTATTTGGTCTCGTTAACAAAAAAAAATCACATACAAGAGGCCGGCTTTTTCATATTAACTTTTAGGTAAGTTCTTATTTCTTTGCTTTAAAATGTTCAATTCAATGAGCTTACAAGTTACGAACATAAGTAGTTGTACATATTGACAGATCCAAAGATTTATGTTATGAATGTTTGAAAAGGTGTCGGGTATAAAACTTGTTATTTAACAGAAAAATACAACTGGGTTTTTAA
Source organism: Flaveria brownii (assembly GCA_018326445.1). Classification (NCBI taxonomy): domain Eukaryota; kingdom Viridiplantae; phylum Streptophyta; class Magnoliopsida; order Asterales; family Asteraceae; genus Flaveria; species Flaveria brownii. The sequence goes on along the minus strand of BJCN01009972.1, from coordinate 3,032 downwards.
AAGTATGAAAAATACTCATTGGGTCGCCAAAAAAATGGACATATAACCACTAATTCTAGTTGGAATTTATTTTTAGTGTCGTGTGAATTGTGGTGCTATTATTAATTAGAACAACTTGTGAAGTGTAACAAACGTCCAAACCTAATAGTTTGACCCCCAAAGCAACTTGTGCTTTCTTTTGGTTAAAAGACCTAACTATTTGTACAAGTGGTTAGGTTGAAAAACATTGATGTTTCTACTATTTCTATTTTATACATAGTTTATGTACTTACTATGATTATGTATTATACCCTCAACATTGTAATATATACTATTTAGTAATAAATAAAAGCATATGAGCGGTTTATACGATGTTTCTATAAGGACTGATTTTTCAATACAAAATGGTGCAATCCCTGAGCACGACTAGAGAAATATATGTATATGTAACACTATCAACATTGTCCACAATAATAAAGGATTTTTTCATACAGTTAGACTCTGTTGTTTTCGTAAGTACATGAAAAAGTTTGAGAGTTAACCAGAGCGAGATTTAGGGTTTGATAGCATAACTTTGTTTGGTGGAACGACATGTGACACGTCTAATGGTCTGTTATATGATTTTTTTTAACATTAATTATATAGTTTATTTTTAATTGAAAAAGTTCATGTTTATTGTCTAGTATTTTAGTATGACTTTCGGAAGAAAAAAAAAGAATACATAACCATATTAAAAAAAGGAAACATGACAAAAGAAGGAAAATATTTTATCTGGAGGACGAAAACATGGCAATAAACAAAAATGAATATTGTTTGTTTGTACTTAATAGGTGACATGCATTTACATCAACTTTTTATAGTGACGAACAAGATATTTTTTTTAACGGGGTCCATGATATTTGGTATTTGGATGTGGCATGTGACTATAACATTTTATTAGCCCATGTTGGGTCACATATTATATATGGTGTTTTTCGTTGTATGAATTTGGTGTTATTGTCGAAAGAAATTGAACAATAAAGGGTCAAGAGGTAAAAGAGGAGAAAAAAAAAATACAAAGGGAGATTCAAACTTGGGCACTTTATTTGCAAAGAAATTTCGGCATTCATGACCTCTTTTTCATCCTTATTTTTATAATTATAATTTATAAATGAGAAAAATGGTTTATTAATTGAATTCTATTTGTCGTTGAATTTGCTTTGAAATTTGAGTCGAAATCGACTTAGGGGTTGTTTGGCAGCCTCTTAATCAACATCTTAACGGTTCAGATGTCTGAATGGTTCAGCACTTAATGGTTCAGACTGTTTGTTTCGCGAGCAAATGTCTGAATGGTTAAGACATTTGCCTCTGAATGGTTAAACATTATACTAATGCTGAATAGTTAAGAAGTCTAATGCTGAATGGTGAAGACCTCTTATCTGAATTGGTCAGACATTTGTCTTTGAATAATTAAACGATATACTAGCTCTTAATGGTTCAGACCTCTTAATGGTTCAGCACTTAATGGTTCAGACCTCTTATTGGTTCAGCACTTAATCATTCAGATATTACCAAACAGCCCCTTAGAATTCAATGACCCTTTTGAAAATCATTTAACGAACTGTGAATGCTTTTGAAGCATAACAAGTGGGACAAGTTATCAGATGTTTGAACTAGATTATTTGAATTTGGAAGGTTGTTAATCAAATTCTATTTCGCATTGAGTTCAATATGGAATTTGAGTAGAAATCGACTTAGAATTCAGCAACCCTATTGTAATCAAAATTTAGGTTTATTTTAATAAACATAGGTTTTGTAAAATTAATATATGTATATATATATAAAATAAATAAAAAATGTATATGCATTTATATATTTAAAATTAAATCTATACGTAATTCATATATTAAGATCAAATCCGTTAATAAATATAAACTCAAATTTGATATACTGAATTTGAATTCGTAATTCAGCTTTAATTAACACAAATTTCAGTTTATTCAAGTCCGTTTGAAACAATTAACACCATGCATTTTTCTTTAAAAGTCCCTATTTAAAAACATACTTTTCATATATATGTCACACCAATATCATACAAATAAGTATCTTTATACACAAGGCAATATAAATTTCAAAATATGTTTTTATTCTATTCTATCTCTAACTTAATTTCCTCATCTTGCTTCTTCCCTTAAAATAATTTAACCAAAGACAAGAGACCCACAAAACACTAAGCAAAACCCCACACACAATGACAACCATCCAAGAAGCCCAAGCCCACATAGGAACTACACCACTTCCACCACCATTCAAGTAAAACACCACCATCTTATACACAAATAATGGCCCCAAAACACCTCTAACCATAGTATAACACCCATAAAAATAAGGTGATAAATCACCATACAATCGCGCCGCGGTCGCCAACTCATCTTTCCGATACCTGGCAAGACTCCACGTGTTCTGAAGCGGGCTAGTGACCTCCGCCAGCCCGAGGAGGAGGAGGAGGGCAAAGCCGCCATAACCCACCACGTACCGGCAGGTTATGAACACGTAGAGAACCGCCAAGTGGTGGAGAATGAATAGATGATCATTGGGGGTGAATATTATGTAGTGTGATGTGTCTATGATGAAGTATGCAATGCTAAAATCAAATACTAGAGTTTGGAATGGTGTGTTTTGGGCCTCAAAGTGGTGTTTTGGGCTTTGTGTGTGTAGGAAATTTGCATATATTGATAGAATAACTGCTGGTGTGCCATGAGCAATTGAGATTAGACAACTTGATGCATCTGGCCTCTTCTTGGTGTCCCAATTCTTGAAAAATAATAAGTAGCCCAAGAGGTATACAAAAATATACATGAGAGCGAAAATCGGTACTAACGAGCCACCAAGATTTAGGATATCCATTGGCGTTGCTACAAAAACCCGAGTATTTGATCTTGGGCTTTAGTGGCAATGCAAGATGAAGACCATTCAGGTGCGAACTGTGAAGTAGTTTTGATGGTGATGTTAAGTCGGCCTTCTTGGGCTTATGTCGTATGTGGGCCCAGAAGTAGGTAGACCCTACTAGTGTT
>BJCN01009917.1:0-10032 GCA_018326445.1 Flaveria brownii | reverse complement strand
TAAAGCTTATAGAGTATACAATCTCAGAACTAGAGTAGTTGAGGAGTCAGCCAATGTGACTTTCAATGAGCACACTCCTAGTGTGAAAGGTTCTGGTCCGGATTGGCTATTTGATCTTGATTTAGTTACTAACTGTTTTAACAAATCTTGTTAGAATGTTTCAGGATCTACAGACATTTTACCTCCAGGTGATCCTGATCCAAGATTTGAGCTAACTTCAAATTATACATCTTCAGCTCCAGTTGTAACTACTTCAGCAAATGAAGTTTCTATCAGCACAGTAATGACAAATTCAGCTGATACATCTAAGATGTCTTCAAGTTCCAGCTCAGAAGCTCAACAGACAAAAAAAAAACTTCAAATGCAGAAGAAAATGATAGTGGTAGTGGTAGTGATCAAGAGTTTCTTGATGCTGATAACCACTCCATAGATGAACATATCAATGATGTCACACACTCATTGGATCAAGTTTCTCTTGATAAGTGTGTTGATGTGGTGGAAGAACCATCTATACTTGATCTAAATTTCTCTAATTTAGATCTCTCTCAGCAACTTGCTATGATCCCTCAGCTAATGATCCACAAGTCTCATCCCACCACAAACATCATTAGAGATGTTGAAACTGGGGTAAGAACAAGAGGACAAACACATGAAGCAAATGTTTGTCTTCACTCTTGTTTCTTGTCACAGGGGTTATTATATAATGTTTCCAGATTTTTACCATGTTTGGATCTTCCATATTGTATTTTTTTCATTTTTTTCTTAATTAAATCACATAAATTAATTTACCCAACTTTATTATATCAAAATTTACAGATTAATATTACTGATATTTTTAAACATGTTTCTGGATTTGTTCCCACAATCAGTCATTTTAAATACTTAACTCATTTTACTTCATTAATTTATAAAATATCATAGGTTTTTAATCATTTTATTACTTTAATGCTAGTTTCTTATAAAAATTCTTAGATTTTTAGTTTTCTAACTTTTCCTTACTGGTTTTTAATAAAATCAAGTGTTTAAGAGGTTTATCAATAGGTCTTGATGTTTAGTTTCATATGTATGTATATCGCATATGTAACTCGTTTTAAAACTTGTTTAACATAGTTAAGGAGGATCAAAACCTTGTTATTGGATGAAAATGAAGGCTAAAGATAGTTGGAGATGACTTTTAGCTTCTTGGTTTCCAATGAGTTCTTGATCTTGTAGGTGTCTTTAAAAGGAACTTGATAATGATATGAAATCCTTGTTGATAATGTTTGGTTGCTATTGGAACCGTGAGGGAGTAAGGAATGGTGGTGGCGGTTGATGACTATAGAGGTGTCAACCAAGACAAAGAGAGAGGGCCAAGAGTCGTGGTTGATGGAGGTGGTTTTGGTGATCTTGGTGTGGTGTAAATGTTTGAGAGTGACCAAGAGATAGATGAGAGTGTTTTAGAGGTGTAAGGTGTGACGGTTGTGTTGTGTTTTCAGAAGATATAGGTGCCGAGAGTTTGAGGAGTTGTTTAGTGGATGTGGTGGCAGTTTTATGCCTTTGGTCGGCCGATAATTTGACACCAAGAGGGTTGAGATATTGCCACCAATATACTAGCAATGATAACCTTTGGGTAGAGTAGGTTATGTGGCAATTGTAAAGCGTTTCTTAGTGTTTAATTTGGTGATGATGCATGGAAACCGGCCAAAGGTTAGTGACTAGGAATCGTCATTACTTTATGAGTTGGTTGTGTAGATTTTCTAGGTGTTCAAGTTTTAGGTGTGTTAAGTGTCGTGCATTGAACAAGGATTAGTGTGATGTTGGTAATGATATGGTAATTGGCCGAATAGTTTTTGGGAAAAAGAATAAGTATTAGTCTTAGGCTTAAGTATTAATCTAGGAGGTTAATGACTTTCTTAGTTATTAGATTGGTGTTAATTGTAGTGTTACACTTACTAACTTATGTTGGTTCATGTCTTAACAACCCGATTACAAGTTTAGGTTGATGTTTTGGTTAAACGTTTAAGTTGTAATTTTAATTTAGATGAGAAATACGTAATTCAAATATCCAATCACAAAATATTAATAATTAGCATCCTTAATAATTTACAATTATCACTAATGTTTGCCTACATGCACACGTAAATTATTTATGCATGCATGCATGTATGTTCACGTAACATATACATGTGTATTCACATGTTTGAATATATATATAATTCAAATAAAGTTACGTTAGAAATTTTAAATTTAATATATGTATATTTATATAGAATTAACTTATATTAATTTCTCTAACCTTAGTTTGCAGGGTCGTCATAATTAGGTCCATAAATACTACTGGTACGTTGGTTAACCCGAATGACATCACCAGGAATTCATAGTGCCCGTACCTAGTTTTGAAACTAGTCTTAGGTACATCTTTTGGAGTCACCAGCCATGTGTTAACCTATTAATCTTCCTCATCACTACACGTGTCAAACACTGGTTGATTCCTTAACCTGCATGTTACGGCCCGTATCCTTCTAGGATGTGGTCCACATCAGCCCTTTTCTAGTTGCGGTCCACAACACTTTTATGTTATGGTCCGTTGGACCCCACCAGGGGCTACCACCCCTTTTTCTAAGCCAGGGGTTTTGCCCCTACTGCCCCTTGGACCCATTACCAGGGGCACTGCCCCCAGACTCTTGTTTGATCATGAGATTCTACTTAACTAGGGTATCACATTATAGCTTTCCCTCAAATTGTCTTTTTATAGATCATTACATTCTGTAGATGTGTAGCATGCTAATATCATGAACATTTTTCTTGAAAGTTGTTGTAAGGAGTGCCTTTATGAAAAGATCAGCTAAATTGTTACTAGATTGAACATGTGTCATTTCAACTTGTTTATCTTTAATAAGGTCTTGAAACACAAGTTGCATTATTTTCATAGATTGGTGTGAAAAGAATCTTAACGGTTTATGTTTTGTTTGGTAACTTTTAAGATACCCTTTTTTTATATACGAAACACAAGTTGCATTATTTTCACAGATTGGTGTTAGACTTCTATCTTTCTTCGATCTACAAGAAGTTAATATAAGTTGGGTCATAGATTTTGGCCATACACAATCTCTAGAAGCTTCGTGTAGTGCAATGAATTCAACATGAATTTTGAATATTGCAACAAGTGTTTATTTCTAAGACCATCATGAAATTATTGTACCTTTTATTAGACGAATATCTAGTTTGAGACCTTACCTTACAAGGATCACATAAAGAACATGCATCTGCATAACCACTAAACCTTCTTTTAAATTTTTAGGATAAAACAAGCCTGTTGATCCATAAAGATAATGAAGCTACTGTAAACTCAAAGAGTCAGCACTAGCTGTCAATTGACAATATCTATCAAGTGTTGAGTTTTTACCGATTGGCATTCAACTTATGAGCTATTGATTGACTGCTGCCGATTAGCACTCAACTTGATGAGCTACTAAATGACTGTTAGACGAGACAAGACTGTGTGTACTGACGTCTTAATGTTTTGCAAAATACATCAGTTATGCATGTACAGTTTGTACAATTTTCATTAGTTTTAGTGTCGTTTTCCGTAGAATAGACAGTCTTTTGATCCAGTTTTGTTTTGCAGGTCTTGTGAGCTTAGTATAGTTGAAAAGTGAAGAAAACGAGTTAAAATACGAGGAAGTCAAGTCTTGGAATGAGTTGGAGGGCTCGAGAACTAAGACGAGTCAGAGTCGCTGGTTCCACACCCTCTGGCTGGAAGTGAATAGATTATAGTGTGCTTCTCGCCACTCGCGAGAGGGTGTTATCTGTAGATATACTTGATTTGGTTTGGGAAAACACATTCTTCTTCACTGACAAAACCCTAAGTTAGGAATAAGAGGGGTCTGGATGATTTTAGAGCATTGATTCAGAGGTTTTTAAGCATTCGGAGCTAGTTGATTAGGGATTGAAGTCGGGGAAGCAGTCGGTTCGCATGAGTGACGTTCAGGTGTCTTTACTTTCGCTTCTTTCATGTTTAAAATGTTTAGTTTGATTGATTATGCTTTGTTTCAATGAACTTCATGATTTTGATTGGCTAATTTCACTGTACTACCTAGATTGGATGATAAATTGCATAAAGTTTTGACTTTCATTGGATTTATGGATTTTATGGGTTATTTATGAATTGTAGGCGATTTTTCCTTTTGATTAGATGTATATGCCTACTTGATAGTGTCTGAATATTGTCTGTTGCTTCGCCTGATTCTTGGTGACAGTCTTTATCACAGAATAGACTCTTGCTAGATTTTAGATTTTGGTGAGTGTCTATATCACAAAATAAATCTGTAATTTTTAGGGTTAAAGCTCACAATTAACCTTAGAAGTAATCTTTGGTAATCATATAAAATCAAGTGTTCTGCTAAATCGTCAATATCTGTGAGGTGCGAGATTATTGTTAGGTCTAAGTCATTAAACCGCAAGGTGGGAGCTTCTTGGAAGTACACCCTGTTGGCTACTGCCTAACAAGTCTAATTAAGAATCCAAGTTCACCTTAGATTCAGGTCCTGTGAGGGAGTGAATCGTGCAAGGTACTTTCATAAATCCGCTAGGCATCTTGTGTGAAAGTCTAATAATTGGTAATCTGAACTACCTTTAGGGTGTCATAGCTTGCTCTTGAGAAGGGTTAGGAGTCGTTTAGATATCCCGAAAGGTGAGAACTTAAAAGATCTTGGTTCCATAGTTGACAACTTCCAAAATAAGAATCATTACTGAAAGCAATCAGAATTCTAGTCTAGGTAATGTTTTCTCACCATCTGAGTAAAGTCCAGCCTAATCCGTATTTTTAGTTAACTTAGTTAATTTATTTTAAATTTAATTTCTTTCATAGGAATTGATAGGAAACCCCCCCATCAATAAAAATTTAGTTACGTCCGTGTCAAGTCTAGATAGAGTCTTTCTTGTAATTCATTGAGTCTCATGGGTTTGATATCCGGACTTACTTTAGCTATACTAGAGTCGATCGGTACACTTGCCGGTTAGTAGTTTAGTGTTTATTAGTGAGTCTAGAGTATTACTAGAGTCTAGAATTTAGGTTAATTTAGTTAATTTTATTAAACTACTTTTCAGCTCATCAGGTTTTTGGCACCATTGCTGGGGACTCTTTGGCAATTGCGTTAAATTCTTTGTTTGGACTTGGTTGACATCATACGTGCTAATTGTCTTGTTTGAGTCGTAGGAGTCTAAATACTTAGATTAATAGTAGTACTTTCTTTTTATTGTTTCTATATTTTTTTATTATTTTTCCTTTTGAGTCTTCTTACTAGTGTTGTTTTCTGTTTTTCAGTGGATGCCCCATAGCGTTCGCAAGGACCTCCGCGGAAGCCGCCCACGGACAATTCGTCCTTGTCAGATTCTTCCTCTTTATTGGTTAGTAAAACTCCTCTAAATTTCTCACCTCCTTCCCGACCTCCGAGTCCACCACCCAACTTCCAAATGGCAAACCGCACCGTTTACCAACAAGCCACAACCGGTTTCATCGGTGAAGCTTCACCCATCACCCTTCCCAACATCACCAATGAAAAGTCTTGGAAAATTCCATCCTACATCATGACAACCATCACTAACACTTTCCAATTCCATGGCCGTGAAGATGAGGATGCACCCGCTCATATAAACCGTATCACCCGTCTTTGTAACATCTTCTCGATTGAGGGTATGAATCCCGATGCCCGTTACCTTCAGGTTTTCCCATTCTCGCTCGCTGGCCGTGCAGCCATCTGGTTCGATTCGTAGCCAGCGGGAACTTTCACCACCTGGGCAGGTCTTCGAGATTCCTTCTTAGCTAAGTATTACCCACCTGCTAAGGCGTCTCGACTTCTCAATCAAATCCATTCATTTTGGATGGAGCCTGATGAGCCCTGTCATCTTGCCTGGGAGAGATTCCAGATCCTACTTTCTTGTTGTTCACAGCACAAGTTGTCAGATTGGGCTTGTAGAGAAGTTCTACAATGGTCTCACCCAGAGATTAAACCCTAGTTTGACACCTCAGCTGGCGGGCAGCTTTTGGGAAAGAACACACCCGCTGAGTGTAACGACCTTTTCGAGAGTTTTGCACATTCTAACATGGACTATAGCGCTGCCAGCATGACTTCTATTCCTATGACTAGCCCCTCTTCAATCCCTCAGGGGGTGAACCAAGTTGGGTTGGTAGCTGCTGTTTTAGATAGGATAGAGAAAACGTTTACTAGAGAACTTAATAAGATTAAGAAAAAGGTCGATAGGTGTGAGGTATGAAAGGGAGGCCACGATACCATAGATTGTCCCACTCTCACTCTTGAGCAGGTTGAGTACATAGCTAACCAGTCTAGGGTTCATTTAATAATAATAATTCTAATTATAACCCTAACTGGCGCATCAATAATAATAACTTCCGTTCTTCCGGTAACCCTCCTGGTTTCCCTTCCGGTCAGTATCAAAATAGGGGCCAGGTATATACTCAGGTGGAGGGTCAGGTCAGGCGGGTCAATTTGGTAATTTAGCTCGGGGTAGTCAGTTTGCTAGTGGGAGATCATCCCAGGAGGGTCAGGTTAGTGGTAAAGGTTCAGAGTCCAATCTAGGTAGGATTGAGGAGATGTTTGCTTAGTTAATAGTGAGAGATCAAGTCACTCAGAAAACCCTAAATGAATTCACTAACTTCACTAAGAGTCAAAAGCAAATAAATAAAAATCAAGAGCTTCATAATAAAAATCAACAGTCCTCCCTTTTAGATCTTCAGAGACAAGTAGGTGATATAAAAAGGCAACTACAAGAAAAACCTTTGTGTTAGTTTTTGGGTAATACCTACCCAAACCCGGTTAATCATTCAACTAAGGCTATTACCACTCGAAGTGGTAGGAATCTATGAGAAGTTTTCAGAGAGAGGGTAGAGATAGAAGATGAGGAGGAGGTAGATAAAGAGATTGAGATGGAAGCTCCCCGTAAAGTGCATAATAGGCAAGACCCAGCAAGTACTGCACAAACCAAAGAGCCTCAGGTGGAAAAAAGGGCAGAGAAACCACCAGTAGGAGTTAAGCCATCCCATTTGGTGGATCATTCGCGTATGCCTTACCCCGCTTGCCTTAAGCATAAAAAATATGCTAAGGAGTACGGGCACTTTCTAGAGATGTTCAAGCAACTAAAAATAAATCATCCGTTCATTGAGGCACTTCAGTCCATGCCTAAATATTCCAAATTTCTCAAGGACCTTCTTAAGCAAAAAGACAAGCTAGGTGAGCTTTCAAACATCCCATTGACCGGAGGTTGTTCCGCTGTAGTCTTGAATAAGCTACCCGAGAAACTAACCGACCCGGGCACATTCACTATTCCATGTCTTTTCGGGGGTGCCGTTGCCTTCGCTCGTGCATTAGCCGACTTAGGTACTAGCATCAATTTAATGCCTTTCTCACTTTACAAGAGGTTAGATCTAGGAGAGCTTACACCCACACGCATGTTGTTGTCATTAGCCAATCGTTCGGTCAATTAACCTAGGGGGATTGTAGAGAACTTGTTGGTCAAAGTTGATAAATTCGTATTCCCCATTGACTTCGTTGTTCTGGACATGGAGGCCGATGAAAAAGTTCCCATTATCTTAGGCCATCCATTCCTACGAACCGCTAAGGCAATCATTGATGTCTTCGATGGTAAGATCTCACTTCGTGCGGGTGACGAGATTGTCACATTCGAGATAGATAGGGCCATGCAACATCCTAGTAGTAGTGACGATTATAGTGGTCCATGTGATTCAGTTTACTTCCTAGATTCCTTCATCTCGTGCGTTGACTAGTGTCTTAGCTACGTTAGTAGAACCGATCTAGTTAGTGAGGATGAGAGTGAGATAGTGAGTGAGGTTGAGGGAGATGAAGAGGATCCAGATTGGATACTGGACATGATGGAGTTGTGTGCGGTTAAGGAGGAGAGTGAGAGCAAACCTATAGAATTATCACCTTTATAGATTAAGGTCCTTCCTTCTCACCTAGAGTACACCTTTCTAGGAGAGGAGTCTAGTTTGCCCATCATCATATCATCTAAGTTGGCAGAAGAGGAGAAAAGTAGGTTTATTGAGGTGCTACGAGAGCACAAGGATGTAATAGCTTATAAATTGTCCGATATCAAGGGGATTAGCCCCACTTTTTGCACACACCGGATTCTCATGGAGGACGAATTCAAACCGGTAGTGCAACCTCAAAGGCGTCTGAATCCTAACATGAAAGAGGTAGTTAGGAAAGAGGTGATTAAGTTGATAGAGGCCGGGTAACTTATCCTATTTCCGATTTTGCATGGGTTAGTCCCACTCAAGTCGTTCATAAGAAGGGAGGGATGACCGTTGTCATGAACATGAAAAATGAGCTTATTCCTTCTCGTACGGTCACCAGTTGGCGTGTGTGTATCGATTACCGCAAGCTCAATGACGCCACCCGGAAGAACCATTTTCCTCTACGGTTCATCGATCAGATGCTTGAGCGTGTTGCGGGTCAACAGTTCTATTGCTTTCTTGACGGTTTCTCCTACTATTTCCAATTCCTAATCGCGTCAGAGGACCAAGAGAAGACCACTTTCACATGTCCCTAAGGCAGATAGGCGTACCGACGTATGCCCTCGGATTATGTAATGCACCGGCTACTTTTCAGCGGTGCATGATCGCAATTTTCCAAGACATGGTGGAGGAGTCTATGGAAGTCTTTATGGATGACTTCTCGGTCTACAATGATTCTTTTGACCAATGTCTAGGTAATTTGGAGAGGATGATTAAGAGGTGCGTAGAAACGAAATTGATGTTGAATTGGGAGAAGTGTCACTTTATGGCGACGGAAAGGATTGTGTTAGGAAACAAAATCTCAAGAGTAGGGATAGAGGTCGATAGGGCCAAGATAGATACCGTTAGCCGATTGCCTCCACCTACTAGTGTTAAGTCAATCCGAAGTTTTCTTGGTCATGCGGGATTTTATAGGCGTTTCACTAAAGAATTTTCAAAGGTTACTCGCCCTATGACCCATCTTTTGGAGAAGGATGTTCCATTCGTCTTTGATGAGGAGTGTCTACAAGCCTTCAAAGTTTTGAAGGAAAAGCTTGTTAGTGCGCCTATTCTTATCTCGCCCGACTGGAGCTTACCGTTCGAGCTCATGTGATGCAAGTGACTACGCCGTGGGTGCGGTATTAGGGCAAAGAAAGGACAAGCACTTTCATCCGATTTACTATGCAAGCAAAATGCTAAATGATGCTCAAGAGAACTACACTACCACAGAAAAAGAGCTCTTACCCGTAGTATTCACATTTGATAAATTCCACTCATACCTCGTGCTTTCCAAAACCATAGTTTTCACTGATCACTCCACGTTGCGTTTCCTTTTCCAGAAGAAAGACGCAAAACCCCAACTCATCTGGTGGATTCTTTTGCTCTCCGAGTTTGATATTAAGATTAGCGATAAGAAGGGAGCCGAGAATGTAGCCGCCGATCCTCTATCACGGTTTGAAGATCTAAACAGAGAAGAAATTTGCGAGGAGGCAATAGGAGATAGATTCCCTCATGAATCGATAGATTTTGTAGAGGTAGAGAGAGAGGGTTTTCCTTGGTTTAGTGATATAGCTAAGCTAATGGGTATGTGATGATTGATATGAACGCCCAACAGAAACGGAAGTTGTATAGAGATGCGAGAAGATACATATGGGATGAACTATTCTTTTATAGGATAGGTGGAGATTGTATCCTTAGGAGATGTGTAGCAAGAGAGGAAGGTATAGATATACTTAGACACGTCCACAAGGGGTTGACAGGTGGTCATCACGGTGCACACACTACTCCACAAAATGTTTTCGACTACGGTTTTTATTAGCCTTCGGTAGTAGAGGATGCTATAGAGTTTGTTAAGAGGTGTGACGCTTGCCAACATACTGGAAATATCTCATCCAAGAATGAGATGCCCCAACACCCTATTCAAGTTCTCAAAATCTTTGATGTTTGGGTCATTGATTTCATGGGACCTTTTCCCGTCTCTAGTGGGAATAAGTACATCCTCATGGTAATCGACTATGTTT
>BJCN01009868.1:0-11840 GCA_018326445.1 Flaveria brownii | reverse complement strand
TCTCAGAACCGGATCGGACGTCGAACCGGACGGCTTACTGGTTTGGTGGTCGGACCGGTCGGACCGGATGGACCGGATTTAACTATATTTTAATTATATTTATATATGTAATTAAATATAAGTAATTTATATATGATTTATACATATATTTTATAGTTATATATAAAACTTAACTATATTCGTATATACAAAGTACTAATTTATGGTTTAACAACCCGTTTTTACCCACAAAAATCAAAAAAAAAAAAAAAATTCAAAATCCGGTCGGAACCGGCCCGGTTCGCCGGTCCAACCGCCGACTCGGTTCGAACCGGCCGGTTCAACTGCTCAAAAACGAACCACTATGGACCGGACCGGACAGGGGGCCGAATCGCGGTCCGACCGGTCGGACCGGCCGGTCCGATCCGGTCCTAACAACATTGCTCTTAACGTAAATATTGTATGCATCTGTTAGTTAAGTTTGGGCTTAGTGGTTATAAGCCAATGTCAACACCTATTAAGCAAAATTATATAGTCATGAATTCTTGTAAAGGGGACGAAATTGTTTTATCCAACGTTACTAATTTTCAAAAACTTATAGGAAAATTAATATATTTGTCTCACACACGTCCAGATATTTCCTATGCGGTTCAATTTTTAAGTCAAATTATACATCGTCCTACAAAATCTTATCTACAAATTGTTCTTAGGTTGTTAAGGTATTTAAAAGGAGCACCAGAAAAGGGTCTTTGGTTAAGAAAAAATAAAAACTTTGGTCTTTCTGTATTTGCATACTCTGACTGAGTAAAATGTTTACATTCTAGGAGATCTGTAACTGATTTTTGTATCTTCTTGGGTGATTGTTTGGTCACATGGAAGAGTAAGAAACGGGAGACTATTTCACGTTCTTCGATTGAGGCTGAATATAGGTCTATGTATGCTGCCTCATGTGAATAATGTGGCTAATAAACCTGCTGCAAGAGCTTTGTGTCGATCGGCCTTCTAGTTGACTTGTTTTGTGATAATGAAATTGCTTTGTCGATTGCAGCAAATCTTGTGTTTCATGATCATACTAAATATTTTAAAATCGATGTTTTTTTCGTAAGGGAAAAAGTAAGTGTTGGAGTTATTAAAATTGTCTCAATTTCCTCTGGTAATCAAGTTGTGATGTCTTTACGTAAGGTTTATTGGTGCAACAACATAATTTTTTAATTTCTAAGTTAAAGTTGCATGATATGTTTGGAACATCAAATTGAGAGGGGTGTTAAAATTCATGGGTTATATCTTCTCTAATTTGATGTGGGCTCTAATATTTTCTTATTCTTGTTTTCATGTTTTTGGTGCTAGGCTAGTATTTGTTGTTGCTAAATGTTGGGCTTGCTGCTCTTGCCAATGGGCTTGTATTTGATGATTTTGGGCTACTGCCAATGCTTTTGGATCGTTCCTAGGCTGCCAGCCCATCTTCTGCCCTGAGGGCTTTATATCTTGAATTCTTTTTGATTTGGGGCTGTGGTCGTATACTTTCATTATTGATTCTAGGTTAATATTGCTCTAAGATTGTTATATTTTGACAAAAATGCTCCAAAAGAACTAACTTGTTGCATAAATATAATAACAAATATCAAACTCTGAAACCACATCTAACACAGCAATCCTACACTTCCAAATCATAAGAACCATCAGTTAACAGATCAATGGATCTTATTTTGTCATGTACTTCTTTGTATGGTTAACATAAAAAGAAATCAAAATGTAATGATACTATACCCTTCCTTGGATCTTTATAGGCTTCTTGGGGACCTTAAAAGCTGCAAAAACAGATTGACTAAGTTCGATTTTATGATCACGATTATGAACGTTGGCTTCAACAGAAGATCGCTTCAATATCTCAAAGAATGAACTGCTACTGCTTTCAGAAACAAGTTTTGTAGTTTGGGTACTTGATATGCCTTGTGACTGTGAGCTCTTGTACTTGGTTGTAATCTTTTTTGGTTGCATTTCTTCTGATTTCTGCATGTTATAAGCGATAAAAAAGTCAATATACATACAAGCATATGGCTAGTGAACTCCAGACGCACATCATTCGATCACTGGATAATAAGGACTCAGTTAATATACTTTGCAATGCAATGGAAGCTGAGCATAAAGCTGATATTTGCTTCACATGTCAAATGAACACATTGTTATGCAATCCACTTTAGCATGTGTTTCAACCAACATTTAATGAACACGTTGTTATGTAATCCAAAAAATCAAAACTGACTATGATCCAAACCCCCCATAATGTATACACTGACATTCATAATGCCATTAGCAATTGTTTGTTTTTGTACCAACCTTGTGTTAATATGCTTTTTTTGTAGGATCCACACCAGCACATTGGTACTTTCATTTACAACACCAAGAGGGGAACTTAAATCTTTATGTAATGTGAGGTAACTAAAGAAAGCAGTCTACCAATGTGTACAGGTGAAGTGGAGTACAGAACTAGATGAATAAAATGAAATCATAAGAATTATGATAATCTGAATGATATTTGTTAAACTTACAATTGCATCTGACATGTCTTCTGAAACTGATATTGAATTTCGGCTATTGCTGTCATCTCTTCCAAATATAAAAGACCGCACCCCACCTGATCCTCCTTGCTTGGAAGAAACTGGAATAGAATGGCTTGACATTCGACTCAAGAAAGATGACTGCAACGATAAGATCATAAACTTAGCTTCTAAAATTCACATTTTTTAGATTTTGGAAACCCGACATCCAACAAGATGGCAAATACAGCCTTTTAAGTATATGTGATATTCATTTTAAAGTCAAATCGACATTTGACCAAGATAAATACTCTTGGAATGTCAAATTTTAACTAAATAAATTATGTATTTAACTAGTATAACATAAGAACTTTCTCCAATAATCTTGAACTTGTTGCTTGGATGTAGAGCAATTAAACTTAAAGCAGTTTTGACCCATTTTCTTATGGATGGTTCAAATTGGGTTGTGTTTTATCTCAAGCAGATCAATTGAGTCCAACATAAAATTAATATATACATATATATATATAGCTAAGAGTCAAATGGGTTGTAAAAAACTACTCTTACTCCATTTTTAAAGCATAAAACTTCAAACATCATTATATTCATTGGTCATAAGTGTAGATTGTTGTCAAAATAATATTGCTTTGGTAGTCATAAACACATTAGTTATTAACAGATAAAAATTTTAAAACTGACTAAACGTATATGCGCCCAAACCCATTCAAACCCATCCTACACTTAAAAATAGGTAGTTACTTATTCTGTAGATGTTTGAGAACTTAAAAGGCATATCTTTATAGATACTAAAAAATTCAACCATTGCCTATCAATTCTTTAACAATACATGAGGCATCTAGAAAAACAAAAGTTTAACTAACTACTTCGGTGTATAGAATCCAGGCCACAGGAATTCATTAGTTTACCTTAGAAGAGCTGTTGCTATTCCCTCCTGTAAGCATTGTATCCAAGAATGCTGCAAAAGAAGTATCAAGTAAGACAAAGGCAGGAGTTTGAAGTAGTCAGGTATCTACTCAAATTCAAAGATCAAGGTCACCACTTACATGTTGTATTTGCCTTCCTTCGGCCATCTGGAACGGTATTTTGCTTCTTTATAAGACCAAAAACTTCTCTTGAATCCTCATCTTCTATTGGTGACACTAATCTGCCTTTTTCTTTCTGTTCAGTTAAATTAGCAGTTTAATATTTAAACCTAATATAAAGTAAAAGGTTATTGCATAAAAGAAAAACCAACTCTAGAGATTCTTGTTCAGCTTATCAAAAACTTATTTTTATAGTAATTTTTAACCTTGTCACCATGTATCAAATCTATGGGTGCAGCATTAGCACTAGACAGATGGGGAAAAAAAAGTCAGCATGGCCAAACTTACAGAGACACCATTTACCACCATCATCATTTTGGCTTGGTAACCTATACATTACCTACTATAATATTCTGATAACTTTAGGTTTTTTGGATGAAAAAAACAGTTACCCTAAACAACAACAACAAACAAACAACAAAAAAAACAGGAAAAAAAACAGCTGCCCTAAACAAAAAAACATACCAAAGTTGGTTTAACTTTATTTTGCAATAACCGTAAGAAGAAAAAACATAAATCAAGCATTGCATTTAGAAAATAGTCATAGATTATAAGGGAATGGCAAAAGATGAAAAGAATAAAAGAAAGCTACTGACATTTTTGTTAAGCAGGCGCTCTCTTACAAGTATCTTCTCTGTTTCCTCGTCATCAGATAAGAAGAGATCATCATATTTATCATTAAACATTTGAGCAATCATCTCTTTTGCTTTTTTTATGTTCTTTCGAGTAACACGTGATTGTTCTACACCTTCATCAACATCAACCTCATCATCATTATCATTCATTTCTATATCATCCTCATCACCGTCAATATCATCATCATTATCATTCTTTTCTACATCCTCCTCACCATCCTCCTCGTCAAGTAAAGATGCTTCTCTAAGTTTAGAAGCAACATTTAATCTTCTCAAAAGATCATCAGTCCCAGCTGCATCTTTTTCTTCAAGCCATTTTTGATGAAGTTCGTTGCGAGTTTCTAAATCAATTGGTCTTTCTTTATAACCAGTTGCTATCATCTTATTGAGTTCCTCAATGTCATCTTCGTTTTCATCTTCTTCATCATCTCCAAACACCCTTCGATCATTGTCACTATCATCTTCTTCCTCAGCCTCATCATCAACAAATGCTTGAACGGGGTCTCCTTTTGGAGAAGAGTGGCTTTGAGCATGGGGGTCAACATTCTCTTTGTCATTTTCTTCTTCATCACAACTGCAAATTGACCAAGAACTTTATTTTTAAATGACAAGTGAAAAGGTGCAACTATTATGCTGCTACAAGTTACTGTCGAAGATATGATATCATTGATAATTTCAACCTGATTACTTATGAATGAAAAAAATTATAAAAAAATAGAATAAATTACAAATTGTGTCCTTTTACACGAAATTACATGATATGTCTCTTAGTTTTAATAAATACATCCAATGTCCTTTTTTTTAAATATGTGCACACCTATTGTCCTTTACATTAGCTTTCAATTAAATATACAGTTAACTCAGACACTCAGTTATGTATCTCTCACATGAGGTGCATTTTTGTCATTTTCTTTCCACATCTAATATATTCAACAAATAAAAAAAATAATTATTTTATATGAAAAAAAAAATTAAAAGATATCAATTTGTTGGGTAAGTAAGTGAACTTGCTTTCATCTTACGTTCAATACCATTGAATCCATCATCCCCTCTATTTGATAACCCGGTCATCTTCACCACCTAAAACATATCACACACCATTGAAACCCCTTGAACTTGAACAAACAACGATGGTAAGATTAAAATCCCTAATTCATTTTTTTTTGTATTTCATTGCTCTTTGAATTTATAGCTTATGTTGTTGTGTGATTAACAAGTGACTCATAGTTAATTTTCTTGCTTTTGCAATTAATAAGCAATTCAAAGAGTCATAGGTAATCTCCAACTTTGTTTTCCTTATTGATTTTTCATAATTTGTTGGTGCGAATAATTTATAATATATTTATGTGTATTTTTTTGTGTTTATTGTTGATTTTCCAACCTGATTTGTGGCTTAGACTTTTTACTTTAGTAAATGTAATTGGAAATTGTTGTCATTAAAAGTTTTGACGATTAGTCGAATGAACACACACCAAGAGTAATTGGTTTCACCGACTTAACAAACGGTTCAATATCTTTTAATTTTTTTCCATTTAAAATTTTTATTTTTTATAATTTTTTAATGTGTTAGACGTGAAAAAAAAAATGATAATAGTACACTCATGTGAGGGGACACATAACTGAGTTAACTATACATTTAAATGGTAGTTAGTGTAAAAGACAATATGTGTGCAAATATTTTAATAAAAAGACATCATATATAATTATTAAAACTAAAAGATATACCATGTAATTTTATATATTAATAAAGGACATCGTATATAATATGTTATATAACCATGTTTGACACAACCATAATCTATAAAGCAAACTATGATCATGGACAGATAAGTGTGTTCTGGTCAATCAAACCACACCTGTTTTGAAAGAAAAAGTTGACCATAACTTACATATCATCAGGAGCAGAATCGAACTTCAACTTCATAGTTAGCAAAGAAGGTCCCATTTCTTCTTCCTGAGAACTAGAATCCTGCTCACAGGATTCATCATTTTCAGATTCTTTACTATCACTTGTTTGTGAGTCACCAAAAAGCTCCTACAATTAGCAAGATAACTTAGCATACATAGACAAGAAAGGCTAAATATAGCTTCACTGAAATCTCTTTTGGAAAACTTGCAAGTTAAAAGCAACCTGAGTATCATCAACTGGAGCACGTAAAGCAGGTGTAGACTCCACATCCAAATCCTGTAAGAGCATGAAAAAAGTTATCTTAATATTAAAGGTCTCATTGGATAAGCAGTGAATCAGTTGAGAATCATACTTCTAATTCATTAAATTAATCAGCCTTGATGGTTTCTGGTATACTTAAGCAACACACACAAGTAACCATTCTACAGAAACAAAATATGCATATGTTTCCAAGTACTTATTTAAGAAAATCTGTCAAACTGAGCCTAAAATCTAACAAAGTTTGAATTACAGGCACATACTTCAATAACCTTACTCCCTCCATGATGAAACTTACATATTTAGTACATTAAAATAATAATAATAATAATAATAAGGGAATACATTTAGGATAAAATTTCATGAATGAAATCAAGGCAATATGCAGATAATGAACCAAGTGATTTTGGAATATGTTCTTCAATAAGAAGCTTTCAATCTGTATCAACTGATCATTGAGTAAGAATGATGTCTGCTTAGTGATTATTGGCATGTCATATTTATTACAGCATACCTTTGATGAACAAGCATTAACATCGTCTTTCTGTTCTTCACATATATCAGGTCCATCCATACCAACATCATCCAGTTCAGGATCTTCATTCAGGGCATTTGAGACTTTCTCCTCTTTCACATCTTCTGATAAATCATTAACTTCATTTTCTACACTCTTGGGATGATCTATCACATCATGCTCATCATCTTCCTTGCAATAATAATCAGGTTTAGACTGGGGAAACCTGAAATTAAAAGGAGAAATGAATAAAACCCGAGGCCTACAGTACATCATCAAACTATAACAACCAAATATCAACACTCACTTCTTTGACACCTCAAGCTTCCTTTGTTTCATTCTTTCCAAAATGGATGATATCGGCTTTTGAACAAGAGGCACTGGCTTAAATGAAACACCTCTAGTTTCTAACAATGGAGATAGATGGAACAAATCAGAATAATCAAACAATTAATCATAATGTATTGATACAGATAACAACTAAGTAAAACCAAATGATAACACATGATCAAACCAATTACCTCTTAAAAGTCTCTGAGATTCAGCATGAAGGTGTTCAAGATGAGCTCTTCTTTCCTGTAAATTCACGAATCAATAATCAACCAACAAACATAAATCAAAAACAGCAACCTGAAACACAAGTAGATATACAAAAACATCAACATAAGCATAAGATCCTACACCTTTTCTTCTCTTCTTTTGCTAGAATACGAGCTTTTGGCTTTTGGGTCGTCACTAGAACTCTTGAGTCTCTTTTTCTTCCCCTTCTTCTCGTTCATCGCCTCTTCATCAGCCCCCTTCTCCCCTTCCTCCCAAAGTTTCACATCTACACGTTCCCCTTCATTTCCCACCATCTGATCCACTCCATTCTCGTTAACAACATCTTCATCATCAAAATCCAATGCCCTCTTCGTTTCCTTCCGGTCTGTTCTTACAGCCACATCACCAACACCAGAACTTAAATTCTTTTCTGTTGCATCACCATCAAAATCCACTTCAAATTCCAAATCTTTCTCTGTCTCCTTCCAATCGCTGCTCACATGCATATCATCATAACAAGAGCTCAGCTTCTTTACCTTCCCGTCGTCGTCGTCATCGTCATCAAATCCCTCCTCAAACTGTAACGATCTCTTAGTTTCCTTCCGATCTTCACCCCCAATTGTATCATCAAAACCAGATTTCAATTCTTTTCCATCTCCATCAAATCCCTCAGATGGCCGCTTAATCGAATCATCAAATGCGGGTACATCACAAGATTCTAGGGCTTCCAGTCTGGTGAAATCGACTTTTGGCAAGTCTAGAATTACGTTTTCTGATTCAACCGTTGTTGATTGAACAGTATCGACGGTGGACTTCTTGAGGCGCTTGAGCCTTCGGTGCTTGGGCGAAGGTGAAGGCTCGTCGTTCGGAATCGAAAAGGACTCGTAATCGTCGTCGCTTTCCATTGATCGGTGATGAAAACTGCAAATGGTTAGGGTTTTGAGTTTGAAGAATGGTGGGAGATGGATCTATGTGAGTGAATTTGCAGGTGATAAGAAAAAGATAAAGAGGATGAAGATCCAAAGTTATGGAGGGAGATGCAAAAATGGAGGATTTTGGCGGCAATTATTCGAAATTTGTAAACATTGCGCTAAAGCCGATGTTTGCCGATCTAAAATATTAAATTTGAGTTTTATTATTATGTTTGTGACTTTAAGGGTGTTTGGAATGTTTTTTAAAAATTTTAACTTTTGGAGTGATATTTTTTGTTTTTTACACCTTCAAAAAGTCAGAAAGAGTTTTAAAAATGAATCTCAAACGTCCACTTTATGTATGTTTTGACCCGTCCTAGAATTTTAATCTTTCTTAATGTTGGTAACTTGGTATTCCTCTTCTATCTGTTTTTAGTTGATTCAGCAATTAGGATTTTGTTTTGATTCGTATCTCTCTGTCCTCTTACAATTTTACAATTAAATTATACTATTTGTTATTTTTTTGGTTTTTTTCCTTAAAATAAGAGAGAGTTAATATGAATGTGTCGTAAAATACAACCTCTCTATTTTGTGTTTACGTTTGATTACTTGATACAAGTGTTGGATCACATGTTATATGTTTTAGTACATAGATATATCTAGCTATTTAATCAAACCAAAAATCCCTAAGTGATATCATCACAATATAGCGAAAAATAAATGCATTCAAACTTAATCACTATACCATTTAAATATCCATAAATCAAATTGTCTAAAAATCCGAATAAAACATATTAATTTAAAGGTTCATCTAAGGCGGCACCTATCCTTTTGACACTTGTAATTTAAACTTCACCTGAAATACATACGCAAAGTACGCCTACATAATATTGGTAAGCTCATGCGTTAAGACATGTTACTAATAAATTTGATAATGACAATAACCATAATATAATATCCAAGGTGCACTATATAATGTAGCACAATCAAACCTGACCTGGACTTTTCCCGCCCAAGTGCTAAAATATCCCCTAACACGTTACTACTAAATGGTTGAGTTTAAATGTGCCCTGCTAAGCACGGTTAATGACACTAATTTTTGACACAAGAATTATTGGATGTCAATGAGGGTTTCTTTGCATAAAAGACTCATTGTGCGCGGGAGATTTCCCAAATAGTACTATCTACATATCACGCGGCTCCTAATGGAGTTAATGATTTTACTCCGTTCGGGGACAAGAGCAGGTAATATTGCACCATAAAATAATATCTAATGAGTATGTATGTTACCCCAAAAGCTTTAAAGTAGAAAGGGGGTTCATGAGACTCACCTGTGGGTTAATCACATGGTTACTTGAAAGGTTTGGATGCTGCTGACCGGAATAGTTCCTATGTTTATTTCAAATGAGTTAGTACGTTTATTAAGAGATCAAATAAGCCCAACCCTCATGTTTTGTATTTGCCTTCTTTAGCTTGGAGTGTTAAATTACACACATGTAATCTTATTTTAGGTCATTCAGTTTTGGTTAGTATCGTTAGTTTGCTTAACGTTAGGTCTTTATCTTATAATTTATGATTATTATTGTTCTTATATGTGTGATATAGTCCTAAAATAACAAGGTTTTAACCGTTGGCAAGATTGGTTAATCAACTTCGCTAGATTTACATGTTTACCCTAAAGTATGGGATTTTGCACTATAATTACTTATAATATCTTTTATAGTTTGTAGTGGATTAGGCTACTATGATAAGTAGGTTTTTTATGTTATTTGGTCTTTCTTAACGGTTTCTAGAGTTTGTTTTCGGTTTAAGTGTTTTATGGAGTTACATTTAGAGATTTTCTTATTTGAGGTCATTGAATGGTCCAAATGGTGATTTTTGCCTTAATTATAACTTGTTTAAATAATAATTGGTCTCTTGATTGTTAAGGGTATGGTCATAAGATTTATGAGCTATTATTGTGTTCTTAAACGTGTATCGTATTGTTTTTCAGGTATGTTTGTAATGTAAGATTAAATCCTTGGTTTTTATTAAAATTTTATTTGTGATTAAGTTGTATGTTATATTTTACTAGAAAATCATCAACTTCAAGGGATTAAGGACCAGAGAACTAGACCCTACCCTCTCATATCTCTCCCTTATTTTGCCCCCGCCCCCATTCATCTCTTCTTTTCACTCCACAAGCACTACTACTCACTTCTCTAACTCTTGCTAACTCTCAAAGTGTTCTCTCCAACAATCTCACATCCTCTTGTGCTCCAAAACAACAAAACTCCAACTATTTGAAGCCTTGGTGGACCCAAGTGAAGACACCATCACAATCATCAAACCAAGGTAACCACACAACTCATACACTTGTACATTTCTAGTTTCTATCTGGTTATTTATAAATTTTAAGATTTTTCTAATTATTAAATCGGTAGTTATTTAATATAAATGCTAATTTTTTGTAAAATCTTCTGAAATATTTTAAATTTTATAATATTTAGTTTTTAACTTATCTTGGCCTTTAATAAACTATTAGCTACTGGAAATTTTGGGTCATAAACTTTTTTGTGTCGGTTTCAGGGTTTAAACGTTATTGGTTCATGTTTTAACGGGTTTTTGGGTTTTGGTTGACTTTAGTAAGCTTTTTGTCATATATAGTTTTAACATCCATTTCCATCCATGATAAGACCAGGCCTAACCTCTTCTATTGAACAGTGTTTCCTTGCCATTTCAAGTCCTCGCTTCAGCCTTGAAACCCCATGATCCACCATTGTATCAAGGTAGTTCGTTAACACCCAAAAACATGCGAAACCTCGCGTAACGTCATGGTAGTGACACGATAAACCTCATGACATCTCAACTTCTTCTCAACCCTTAAAGCACCTTACTTTAAAGTAAATAAAATGATACAAAAACTTTCTTACAACCCACCCTGGTCACAACAGTTTTGATGCATCTAGTCCACCCGAAAAACCCGTTTTTCATAAAATATGAAAGTGTATAATTTAAGTGTATAAATAATGATTTAAATACTTATGGAAGTTAAAATTACTTATTAAATCTAAGAATAAAATTTCATAACTTATAAAATTGTTGCTTGTATTTTATGGTTAAGGAAAAGTGTAAAAAATACACTAATTATTGTAAAAAAACTCAAGAAATCAAGCTGGGGACCTAAACTACTGAAATACGGGGTTAACTACTTATTATATATCTTATAAGTCTTTTGGGGAATGGAAAACCCGGGCCAAATGACCTAATGTAGAAAAACTAGGACTTAACAGACACTTAACGAGACTAACCGAGCTAGGTAACGAAAATGATGAAACTATGAAATTATAGTTATATAAAAATTCTAATAGACTTGTAATATTAATAGAATCCTAGAAATTAAATTTTATAATTTTTAGAATTTATTTTATTGGTAAACAAAAATATAAAAGATATTCACTTTAAAATAAAGAAA
>BJCN01009788.1:0-10982 GCA_018326445.1 Flaveria brownii | reverse complement strand
AGAGAATGTGGTGATTCTAGATGATGATCAGGATGATGATGATAATGACCAGGATGAAGGTCAAGGAGGTGGTGGTGAAGCCTCAAATCATTCCCGATCGGCTGAGTCATCAACTGTAGAACCACCTCCTTAGCAGGGAGGCTCGTCTGTTGCTGGAGGTTTTTGGTAGTCTTCTGTCAACCCAGACATCATGACCATGAGGACTTAGGAAACTTTCATTTGGGAGATGATTCAGAAGACTATGAGGAAGAACCTCTTGTTAGATAGGTAGGTGGGAAGTGGGTTGCCACTGAAAGAGACAAAGAGTTGGTAGGTGTTCGACAGTCGAGATTGAAGGGAGTGGATACTGAGGATGTAGATCCATCCTAACCACCTGATCAGCCACTCACTAAAGGAAGGGAAGCAGCTGCCACAGGGAAAAGGAGGAAAAGGATGACCATGACTTACTAGAAGAAAGGTAAGCGTTAGAAGTTGGTGCAGATGAGCTCTCCGATGCCTTGTCACTCCCTACCTGCTACATCCACGGCTACTACCACTATCTCAATCACTACCATACCAATACCATACCAGCCTTTCCCATAGTAACCACAACCTCAACTCCATAAACCTTACCCATTCCCGTAACCGTATTCTCAACCTCAACAACAAATCCGACCATCCTATAAGATGGCACCTCAACCCCTCAAGTTCCCACATTTCAGAGATCACCCCTACCTACAATTGGTCTAGAGGAACAACTTGCAAGTCTAAACCGATTGGTACTCAAGCTGCTGGCTACTGATGTTCTCAAATCCAACCAAAGCAGTTAATTAATGTCGAAGAATGCAACTCAGAGTCAACAGATAGCCTAACTAACAACAAGAAACGAGGCTAATGAGCTTGCCCTGGTTATGGCACATGAGGCTCTTCAAACTCAGAATTAGCTACTGCTAGCATCCACTAAGAAGATTGATGAGTTGGAAAAGAAAAACAAGAAGATCATGTTAAGATTGAAAGGAAGGAAGGAGGAAACATTGAATATCAAAGAAGATGGAGATGATGATGATGATGATGACTCAAGTGATGATGAGTCTGATGATGATGATGACGAGTAAGACACAGATAAGATTGATGAGGAGAAGGGAAAGGATGAAAATGATGATGATGATCAACCAGAGGGTGAAGCAAAGCTCCAGCATCTCAACAATCTGATAAGGAGAGACGAACCAAGAAGAATTAGGATAAGGAAGCTTCATCCTCTGCTCCTCAAGTTAAGGAGCATTAAGACAAAGATTCAACAGATAAATCTCAACAGGTTGATGAACACGATGTTGCACCCCTCTAGCAAATCAAGACCCAGTTTACTGTGATTCTTGATTTACAGGGGATAGTCAGAAGATCAGTCAGTTATGCACCAGAGGAGGGGGAGATCATTCATAACTTATCAGATGAACAGCTTGCTAAGATGTTCAGACTAAACCCTGATGAAATTGTTAGAGAAGCACCAGAAGTTGATGTGGTCAGCGATGAGGAATTGCATGGTCTAGATGAAGTAGAAATAGAGGATGTCACGTCTGATTACTATCGATAGTACACAAATGACGACCGAGAAGTCTTACCTAATTTGGGTGAGATGTTTGACAGTGAAACCTTTGACAAGGTAAATAAGAAGGTCACTGAGAAAGAATCTACTGAGAAGACAGCTCAAGCTGAGGACGCTGATATGGAGCAAAGGCAGACTGAGTGGGCTGCTTATCTTGCAGAGATGAGTAATCAAAGAGAGGCACCTAAGCAAAATGCATACACTAAATTGTACAAAGTTAGGAGGGATCAGAAGGTGTCTGGGAAGATCATCAGCTGTGCATACTTTGAGGACTTAAATGTATATGCAGTAAAGAGAGAGAAGAGGATCGAGTACTATAGACATCCTCATGATCTGAAGACTCTTCTAGGTTTTAAGCTGAACAGGCTAGCATGTGTGAATCTACTATATACAGACTCTCGACAGATTTTAGGATGGTTTGAAAGGGCCTTAAGGAAAGAATATCACACTAAGTGGGTGAACTTCAAACCTCAACAACCGAGGAGGTATGTGAGCAAAACAGAAGTAGATCCGATTTCAGGAAGACCAAAAGTTGTTTTGAAATGGAAACCATCTAGGACTGTGAAAAAGATTCCATTGAGGAAATTGCAATAGGACTTCACGCCTTACTCAAATGGTGGTATTATGGCTGGAGGACAGGTGAAGCCGTTATTGTACTGTATCGGAAAGGAAAGATTGAGATGATCAGGGTGTTTGACCTGATGTGGCTTACAAACTTGTCTGAGGACAATGTATACATGTTATACAAGTGGCCACTATTCTATGATACTCTGGATATTATGCAAACTTTACAAATCCACCATGTGATCAGGCTGTGCTTCGCGTTTGAGATCCATGCTGGTGTTACAAAGGAGGACAACTTCAAGTAGTTTGCTGAAGTTTTGAAGAATGTTAGATGATAGAGTGAACTTGGTCCAAGGGTAAGTTTGTTGATGCACGATGTCCCTAGTTCATTGTACTTAAACATTTATGTCTTTCATTCTTACGTATGTGTAATAAAAGGGTATTTCAGTTATGTGATATGTGTTTGAATGTTTATTTACTACTGTATGTGCTGTATTCTTATATCGTTTATAAATATACGCCTGAATGAATGTTATATATGGTTTGTAGTAGTTATTCATAGTTCTGAGTTAATAATGATTCAGGAATGTGTTTGACTTAGTCTTATTGTTATTCATGATAATGGACCATGCTTATGGACCAGTCATATGACTAAACCAGGTGATTGGTTTAGTCGCACGGCTGAGTCATAAAACTAGCTTAGTGGCACGATTGAACCAATCGTATAGTTCAGTCGTGCGCATGAACGAATCGTATGGCACAGTACTGCAACCTATAAATACCATGTAATTCATGGAAAGAATAATAGCAATTTGAATTTTTCATACCCTAGCTATCCAGAGAGCTCTATCACGTTCATCGAAGTTCACAGTTCGTCCCGGATCATTTTCTGCCCATTCTTAACATTGTTCTATCATTAGATTGATCCGGGTTTACGTTCTCACTGATTCGACCGCCAATTAAATAGGATTCCGCACTATTTGATTAGGTTTCATGTTGAATCAGTTAGTATTCCGTACATACACGGTCCTAACAAAACTTCTTGTTGCTCACCCAAAATTTCTGAAGTTTCACTTCAATTTCAGCCTGTAATGTTTTTTGACCGAGTCAGTGATTTAGAGAGTTGCTCTACTTGAGATGTAAAGGATAATTTTTCAGACAGAAGTTTGTCTAGATCATTTTTAAATGACAGTATTTTAATTTCATATTTTTTATTCAGTATTCAAACTGTCATTGAAAATTTTTATTTCAATCACTTTCTATAAAAGTTGATGAGCATGCTGTCTGTACCTAGTGACTTCATCAATGCATGCTTGTGTACAGATATTCCCCCACACCTCTTTTAGGATTTCAGAGATTTTATCCTCTATGGTTGCCATGAGGGCATGATCAGGAGATTGGATCCCTACCTCATACATACTCCAATAACACTCACTATCTTATTTAATAATCATTGAAGATGATTTTGGTGTTGGATGGGGTTGTATTGTGTGATTTGTGCTAGGGTTGGGGAAACACTAATACTGATGCGTGGTGGTATTTGTTTGTTTAAGTGATAGCTACTGTATGTTTGTGTTTGTTGGGTGTTTCCGTCAGCTCTAGGTCATTGGCATTCTCTGGAGAAGTGACCTTAGAGTTTGTAGTTGTAGCATCTCATCTTGGTTGTATCAAAATCAATCTTGGTTTTAATATACATGCTTAACCCCCTGTTCCTTTGTAGGAACTTCTTGTATCTATAACCTATCATTGTCATTAACCATTGAAGATCCATTTCTTCAACTATATCATGAGGCAATTCATCCAAGTCTTATTGTATGATCTAAGAGGGAGTGAGGTTAGCCCCTAAGTAGGCTTCAAAGCTTGTTGAGGAAGCTGCAAAAGCTACCTTTTGCTCCTCACTTTGCAAGATGATTGTCAATCCATCCATGGATTTCTTAAATTTTAATGTTTTGAGTCTTAGCTGGATGTTGTTTGCTAGAGCTGGATGCTTGTGGATGTTGTTTGCTTTGAGATGTATCTTCATGGGAAGCATGTGTACAAGTATTTTGGACTTTTGTTTGTTCTGAGATGAATGAGGAGCAGAGAAGAATGAAGTTTCACTTGAATCCAAGAATTCTTCATCTTCCTCCTCACCAGTGCAAGTGAAGAATGCATTGTCTATTTGTTGCTTTTCTTTGAATTTGTAAGATTCAACAGGTCTGATTGTACTATTGTTTCTAGATATTTCATCTAACTCAAGTGTCTCTACTTTGGATACTAGAGCATCTAATGACAATGCTTCTAGATCCAATGTTGTTTTCATTAGAGATACAAACTAAGCCTAGCTCTTTGGTAGTGTGTGTAGCATCTTCTTGTTAATCTCCACAGATTTATATTTGAGACCATAGAATATCATCTCATTTACTTATTGAATAAATCTGTGAAGCGGTTTTGGTATTGATTCTCCCTGAACATGATAAAAGGTTTCATATTGCTCCTTAATTTTCCCTTTTTGATTTCCCTTATTTCATCACTGCCTTCACACATGGTGTGAAGAAGCTTCCATAGTTCATAGGCTGTTTTGAAGATTTCAACTTTGTTAGGATCTTAAAAGGTACAGTTATAGCCAGTATGCTGTAAGCCTTCATGTCTGCTTCGACTTTCTTGAGGTTATCACCATCTTCACTTTTCAAGCTAACTAGTGTTTGTATGTTGGAATCTAGACCAAGAGTCATAGGAATGTATAGTCCCTCGGTAATGGATATCTATAGATCCGGGTCTTGGCAAGTTCTGAACATTATTTTCCACTATTTGAAGTCTGCTTTGTTCTTGAGTCTTGGTGGTTTGAGACCACAGTTTGATCCTAAAATTTCATCATACATTTTGTTAAATTTTAGACTTAATGGTTAAAGTTCAAAATTTGTTTGCTGATTTAGCTCGGTGCTAAATTCAATTTTATCCTAATGTCACTAGGATTTGTTTGTTAACGATGTCACCTTATACTTTGACTTTCCGAATAAAAGGGATTAATTAATTTCAATTAATTAATGCCTAGGTGATGTCACTGATAAATCTTGGTTAAATAAGGGAATATTCCGTTTTAGGAATGTCAATCAGTCAAAAACCTTTAACGATGTCAGTCAATGAAAGTCAAAAACCTAAAAATAAATATTATGTTCTTAGAAGTTAAGTTTTTTTGATCAAAAAGTGACTTTTTTCAAAAATTTAAAAGAAGATTATGTTTCTTCTTTGATTTTGATGCTGAACCTACACAATCACCGGAGATTATGAAGGTTTGTGAGTGAACAAAAACTAGGGTTTTCCTAGGGTTTGTTGGTGGCTATGATGTTCTTCATAAAATTAACAATCGTTTTATTGATTGAAGAGCAAAAACCTGATTCAAATGTTTATACACTTAAATATGATGATTTTAAACACTATGAATGATTCAAAATGTTCAATAACAACGTTTGTATGATGAAAACTTGACGAAACAATACTCGATGACTGTTTTATCAAAAACTCTCAGAATTGATGAGGTTTTTGAGGTTTTGTAGTAATTCTATTTTGAAAACAGTGTTTGAATGTTGTTTAGAACTTTAACAACATAAAATCTTCTACAAAATACTCAGAAACATATTAATGAATCATATATTATGCATTTCGTGAATGTTTGGAGTAGAAGAGAGATTTGTGATGATTTTCTGCTTAAAAATGTATGCTATGAAGCTAATGAACCATGGATTTCATTGTGTTGAACGAGATGATCAAAAATCAGTGTTTGGTCAGTTTTTGCACCTTTAGTCTCATGTTCCCCTCATCTTCATCATAAGAATCGTTATGGGATCAGAGAATATGACCTAAGTCTTCTTCCTCATCACTTGCACTTTGTTCTTGGCTGCTAGATTTCCCCTGCACCATGATAACTTCAGTTGAAGTGTCAATGGGATGAGTTGCCATTGTTAAGGTATTAATAATGTAATCAGTTGCTGAAGTGAGAGCCTCTTCTATGTGTACCTCCTGAACATCTTCAAGGAGATCCACCACAGTAGTAGGTGGATAATGTGGGCTAGACATGGGAGAGCAGGAGTAGTCATCTCTCCTTGAGAAGGGGTGGAGAAGACAGACTCATGGTACTCACTGAATCCCATGTCTTCATCATCAAAGAATTCTAGATTGGGAATTGATTGGTTTAGATCAAGAGGCTGGGGATGGTAACTGTCCCTTGAAGGTTGTTCACTAGAGTTTTCAGACTTAGCGTGAATACTTAAGGTTGTAGGGGTTGTGAACTCATCAAGTTGAGCATGAGGAACCTCAGCACTGATCATTGGTAAAATGGAGTGGTTTTGCTCCTCGAGGTAAGTGGGAGTTTGTGTCACTTCCTCCTACATGGGTGGTCACATAGGGCCTACATAAGCTGAGTAGCTTGTGGAGGGATTCGTTTGGATCTTCTTTGGTAGGTGATGGTTATTTTTGTCTGTGTGGGTTGTTATGAAGTAGAGAAAGTTGTTCAACACAATTTGGTGCTGCTAGGTTGTTACCCTAAGCAATGAGCTCTAAATTTTTTGGGACAAGGGCTGTTTCTACCCCTGAGAAGCCCATAGTAGGCTTTCTTTTAAAGATATCGGGCTTCATCTGTCCCAATTTTAAAACATTACCTATTCCCCTTAACTATGAGCCTAGTTCACAGTTTAAAATGTGCTGGACATATCCAGGGAACAAATAATATTCTAAGGTGTCCAAGTTTGAAAGTAAATTAGTATACACAAATTATGAATACCTGAACTTTACCCCCTGAGCCATCCTATGGACTATAAATGAAAGATCTTCAGGAATATGGTCCCATCCTCCATGCTTGTTAAATAAGCCTGAGAAGCCACCTTCATAGTCCATCAGTCCAAAAGGATTGGTTGACAGTAGATTTGGGAAATGACAAATCACCTTCTGCATCATCCAACCAAAGATGAGTGTTTATAGAGGCTGGAGTGATGAAGATTGTCCTCCCCTGCACTGTGGCAGATAGCGACCTCTCCCCACCCATGGTGACCTCTTGGCATGTCCCCCAGAATTCTAATAGCTGATCCTCATAGAGTGAAGGATCTACGGTAAGGGGTGAAGTAGTTTGACAAAGTAATAAAGCGACTAACCTCTGGGAAACCTGGATCTTTCTCAGAGTTCAATAGAGCAACTTGATTATGTTTCTTGTGAAGGTGCATGGAGAAATCAGGTCAGTTTCTACGGTCAAGGTTGGCCACTTGAAGTAGTTTCGTTGTGAAGGAAGATAATAACAAGCTTAGTTATGGGTGAATTTAGGGTAGAGATTTTGCAGATGAAGAAGATAGTGAAA
The DNA here is from genome assembly GCA_018326445.1 of Flaveria brownii. Lineage (NCBI taxonomy): Eukaryota > Viridiplantae > Streptophyta > Magnoliopsida > Asterales > Asteraceae > Flaveria > Flaveria brownii. The sequence continues at coordinate 3,510 of BJCN01009788.1, read as the reverse complement.
GATGGGGAACCGTTGATTATATATATTTGAAATGGATTTGAGATGAAGTTAATGCAAAAGGATAAACTTTGAAATCCGAATAAGATTCCTAAAATGGTAGTTTTCTTAGAAGTTGAAAAATATTCCGAAGGTATTATGTCTTTGAAAGTTTTATTAAAATCTTCCAAAGCCAGTTTTGACTTCGGAAGTTATTCCTAAGCTTTATGGAAATTTTCTTTGGAAGAAAAATACTTGGAGTATTTTATGTTCGGAGACATATTTGGTTTCGGAAGAGATGGAAACTTGGAAGTTTTTTTTAAAAGTGAATAAATCTTCCGAGACTTAATTGCTTTTGGAAGAAAATTGTCCTTCAAACATATATAAGTACTTAGAAGCATATTTTTGCTTCAGAAGATATATCAAAATTTCTTCAAAAGGTAAATTTCTTATAAGTATTTATCAGACTTGAACACTTAATATTCTTCCAAATGCAATATTAATGTCTTCCAAAAGAAAACATGTTTATAATTTCCAGAATTCTAAGAAATATCATTTGAAAAAGATGTATTCCAAAGTAAACTGGGCTTATGTAGGTGATATTTTAAATAACTAAGGGCCACATGATACAAGATATTTAGAGCTTTGCTCATCAAAAGCCTTTCTGAACAGATCAGCATATTGTTTATTTCTATTAACTTTGACTAGTTTCCTTTTTCAAAATTATTTCTAATTGGATGATACCTGATGTTGATGTGTTTTGTCCTTGAGTTCCACACAGGATTCTTTATAATAGAGATAGAACCGTTGTTGTCTATGTAGATTGGAGTCTCCTTGAAGTTGAATCGATAGTCCAACATCTTATTTTAAATCCAAAGCACTTGAGCACAGCAGCTAGCCGCAACAATGTGTTCAACTTCAGTAGTTGATGCTGACACACAGACTTGTTTCTTGCATTGCCATGAGACTATACTTCCCCCAAGGAATTGACATCCCTAAGATGTAGACTTTGCACTCATGTTGCACCCACCATAGTCACTATCTGTATAAGCATACAAATTGAAGTCAGGATTCTCTAGAACCAAAGGCCTAAGTTAGGAGCAACTTTGAGATACCTAAGAATCCTTTTGACAACAGCCAAGTGTGACATCTTGGGGTTGGCTTGATATCTTGCACAAATGCATGTAGCAAACATGATATCAGACCTGCTAGCTGTCAGGTACATAAGAGACCCAATCATAGCCCTGTAAAGGTGTTCATCTACACACTCCCCCTAAAGATCAGGTCAAAGGGAGTGGTTTCTGGCTATGGGTGTCTTTGCAACCTTACATTTAGTCATGTTGAATTTTGTAAGTATGTCTTCTACATACATTGACTGACTTATGAAGATGTCATTGTCAACTTGCTTTACTAGAATTGCTAGAAAGAAATTGAGTTCCCCCATGGCACTTATTTTAAATATATTCTTCATCATCTTCTCAATGTCTTTACAGAGCTTTAGATTAGTTGACTCGAATATAATGTCATCTACATACACTTGAACTAGCATTAAGTCACTCCCTATTCCTTTAATGAAGAAGGTCCCATCTATATCTTGTAGCCATGCTGATAGAGATGCTGAGATATTATATCGTACACTTTCTTGGAGTTTGGTGTAGCCTATAGAGAGCTATTTCAAGCTTACAGACATAATTAGGATGATTTGGGTCTACAAAGTCAGGTGGTTGTTTGACATACACCTCTTCATCAATCATCCCATATAAGAAAGCGCACTTGACATCAAGTTGGTAGACCTAGAAATCCTTGGATGCTGCAAAAGCTAGGAATATCCTAACACATTCAAGTCTTGCCACAGGAGCAAAGACGTCTATGTAGTCAATTCCTTCATGCAAAAGCTAGGAATATCCTAACAGCTTCAAGTCTTTCCATAGGAGCAAATAGATCTATGTAGTCAATTTCTTCTTCTTGTGTGTATCCTTGAACAACTAGTCTTGCCTTGTTCTAGATGACAAGTCCTCTATCATCCTTCTTGTTCCTAAAACCCCATTTGATTCCTATGATAGTCTTCCATTGAGGAAGAGGACATAGGTTCAAAACATTTTGTCTTTTGAATTGAAGCAGCTCCTCTTGCATTGCTTCAACCAAGCTTCCATCCTTCAAGGCCTCATCAACTTTCTTTGGCTCTATATAGGACAAGAAACAAGAGTATAAACAAACATTTTTATCATGGATTTGTCTTCTTTTTCTCACCCCTTTGTCAACATCTCCAATGATGTTTGTGGTCGGGTGTGAATTATGGATCCTAAGTTGGATTTATGGCAGGGTGCTCTACAACAAAAGCTCTTCACACTAGTGTTAGATGAGATGGCCAAGTCTATACAGGAGCCAGTCCCATAGTGCATGCTGTTTGCAGATGATATTGTACTAATATTAAAATTTAAATGGGTGCTGAACGAGAGGTTAGAACTGTTGAGAGCGGCACCAGAGAGCAAACGCTTGAGGATAAGTCACTCTAAGACGGAATACATGCACTATAACTTCAGTGGAGCGACTGAAGAGGACACCCAAATTACTATTCAGGGCCGGGCGGTCCCACAAATGTCTAGGTTCAATTACATAGGCTCGTACGTCCAGGACGACGGAGTGATACACAGTGATGTAGCCCATCGTGTTCAGGCAGGATGGTGCAAGTGAAAAGTAGCATTAGGGATCTTATGTGATAAGAGATTCCTAGCACGACTAAAGGGAAAACTATATAGAGTGGCAGTTCATCCGACTATGTTATACGGAACAGACTGCTGGGCCATGAAGAAATCACATGAAAGACAAATAGAGGTCGTAGAAATGCGAATGCTAAGGTGGATGTGTGGACACACGAAGCTGGATCGGATAATGACCGACGTCTTCCGACAGATACTACAGGTGGCATGTATCATGGACAAAATACGAGAGTGATGATTGAGTTAGTATGGGCACGTGAAGAGGAAACAGATGTCAGCGCCAGTTAGAGCAGTGGAGCGCATCATTTTAGATGGTAAGAGGAGTAGAGGAAGACCTAAGTTAACATGGGACGAGATGATTAGTCAGGATATGGTAAAGTTGAACCTCTCCGAGCACATGGTCGAGGATAGGAGTGCATGGAGGTGTAGAATTAAAGTTAGGGACTACTTGTGATAACGTTATTTGTCCAATGTAGGTGAAGCCTTAGTGCTAACGGCCCTATTGTTAGGATCAAGTATCAAACAAAATACTAACTGATAAACGTTTATACCGAATCAAATAGTGCGGAATCCTATTTGATTGGCGATCCAATCAGTGAGAACGCACGTAGAATCAATTGTATATTGACACTAAACGTTGAGAACTAATGGTAATCGATCTAGTGCGATCTATGTACTTGGAACAGGTTCTTAGAGGTCTCTGGACGGCTAGGGTACGTATCTATTCGAAGTGCTCTATTTTTCCATGATTTAAGTGGTATTTATAGGTTAGTGTTTCTCATTCGTGCGACTGAACCACAAGTATGGTTCAGTC
>BJCN01009750.1:0-11113 GCA_018326445.1 Flaveria brownii | reverse complement strand
AACATACCTAGTATGTTCATCATCACCACCAGTAGTGGTTTCTTGGTGCCCTGGATACCCTTGCATTTTGGTGTCTCTTTTAGAGGCATCAATTGGAAAGGTTGTCGTAGACTCAGTCTTACTAATGTTATCACTGTCTTGAGAGGCTAGTGAAACTCTCTTAGTAGTAGCAGCTGAGTCTACATGAGTCACCTCCACTCCAGTTGGACTCACCTCAGTTTGGTCTAGCTGATGTGGGCTAGATATCAGAGGTTCCCTGGGGCTCAGATGATCTTGAGAATGGTGTGGGGATCAATATTATGGACCTGATGGAACATAATATCCTCATCAGGTCATGTTAATAGGTCAATAACAGATATAGAGGTCATTTCTAATAACCCAGGACCTTGGTCAGCACCTAATAGCTCCTCTGCAATACCAATTGAGCCAATAATATGGCTATCCCTTTTTGGTTACTCAAGGGAGTGTTGAGACTCACCCTGAGGGCTTAACGCTTGGGTTGTGGGAACGTCAGGTTGAGACTGAGGAGACTTAACACTGACATTAAGGTCAAAGGTGGAGGATGGTTGGACCTCTAGCTGAGTAGGAGCCCTTGATTTCACTCTAGCCATTTTGGTTTGAATGGAGGGGACTTGATCAATCAAAGTACATTGATCTAGGGGGGTTTAATTGGGGCGTCTTTTGTATGTGAATTTGATTTGGTGGTTAGAAGTGATCATCATTGTAGTGATGGTGTCTGGTGTGGGTTCATTACCTGCTAGGTCTACAGGGATGTCACCAGGAGCCGTTGGCTCAAGCACACCTGGAAGGATATTAGTGAACCTTCCAGTGAAGTTGGTGGACACCATCTTTAGAGTCTTGAAGATGCCTGACCTCATGTGAGGGACCAATAACACATTAGCAAATTGAAGTTTGTCCTTGTCAAGCTCATAGTTGATTAGGTGTTGAATGAACCGGGGATACATATAGAATGGATTCCTGGTGAGATTACCTCTTAGATTGTTTAGGTCAAATCTTGAGTAGTTGAATCGAATGCCTTTTACCAAACCATGGACTAGGCAACCCAGATCATATGGGATTTGATCCCAACCCACTGACTTGTTAGATTGGATGTGCAGGACAATCTGTAGCAAAAACTTCCAGTTGTAGGAGAAATTGAACTTGTAAAGTATAGATTTGCTTACATATCTGCCATATCCCATCTCAGTGTAGGTATCCTCTAGCTCAGATTGGGGAATTCAGAAGGGGCTCCTTCATTATGAAGTTCCAAATGCTCCCTAATGGTTGTTTAGTGATGATGATCTCCTGTCCACGGATCCTTGATATGATGACCCTTTCATCATTGATCGTCTCGCTCAACCATTGGACTAGAATTAGGCCATATGGTTTGAGTAGACGGTAGGGTTAATAGTAAGGGTAGTGAAGTATACGAATTGTGACAGAATTCAAACAATAGGGGCAAGAGCCTTTGAAGAATCAAGGATAGCGACCTGGTTGTGTTGGGGATTCAAGGCCATTGTTCCAAAAGTACTATTTGATTGAAGGAATTTGAGAGTGAATGGAGAAAATGAAGGAAACATTTTTTGGGGGCTTTTAAATGGGGAGTAAAAACCAAACCGATAAGGTGAAAGAAAGTAAAGAAACAAGATCGAAAGTTTTTAAATGTGGGTAAAAACCAAACCGATAAGGTGAAAGGACAGTTTAGGTTTTGATTTGACAGGGGCAGTAAGATAAACCATTTAAAATATTCTGATAATCATCAATAAAATCTTACTTTTTACAGAGTGGCGTCCAAAGATTTCCATTACACAGTAAAAGTTTTTCTTTTGAAGGTAAAATTGCTTCCGAGAGAAAACAGTTGTGTTTCTCAGTATTTTCTTCCGAAGCCACTTTTACTACCGAATGCAAACCATGTCTCATAGACAAATTTACTTCCGAGAGTAAAGTGTTATTTCGACAAATGAAGTTAGTAAGCTTCGAAAGTGGATTTTATTTATGATCAAATTTTCTTCAGAGGCTAAAAACTCTTCGGAAGAGAATACTGGTGCCGAGGAATTTGCCTTCGGAAGATAGATAAAGATATCTTCCAAGAGTAAATTTCTCTTCGCAAGAATTCATACTTAGAAATTTTAAAGAAAAACCTTTTGTAACAGGGCTTACATTGTATAAAGACAACGTAGAAAAGACACATTTTAAAGGTTTTCAAAGGAAATTGACTAGTCAATGTTAACAATGCCAATAAGAGTGATTAAATACATAAATATTTGTTCATCAAAAGATTTAGTGAATAAGTCAGCATATTGTTCATTTAAATTAACTTTGACTAGTTTGATTAAGTTTCTCATGAATAGCTCGAATGAAATGGTACCTGATGAAAATATGCTTTATCTTGGAGTGCTTGACTGGATTTTCTACGATAGAAATGACACTCTTAATGGCTATGTGGATAGGAGTCCCTACGAAGTTGAAACCATAGTCTATCATTTGATTTTAAATCCATAGCAGCTACACATAACATCTTGTAGCAGTAATGTATTCAGCTTCATCAGTTGATGTAGAGACATAAAATTGCTTCTTTCAGTGCCAGGAGATGACCCTTCCACCAAGAAATTGACATACTCCTAATATGGACTTCTTGTTAATGTTGCAGACACCATAATCACTGTTAGTGTAACCATATAGGTTTAAATCCTTATTCTTAAGATACCAAAGACCCAGTTTGGGAGCGCCTTTGAGATATCTAAGAATTCTCTTGATAGCAATTAGGTGTGACACCTTATAAGCAGCTTGATATATTGCACAGATGCAGTTGCAAACATGATATTAGGCCTACTTGCAGTGAGATACATTAGAGATCCAGTAATTGCCCTGTATTGATGCTGATCAGTATCCTCCCTCTCGGAATCAAGACAAAAATTATGATTTCTGGGTATAGGTGTCTTGGCTAGTTTATAATCTTTCATCTCAAATTTTTCTATCCTTGATATACTTAGATTGATTTATGAAGAACCCTTCTTCCATATGCTTCACTTGAATCCCAAGGAAGGAATCCATCTTTCCCATATGACTCATCTCATACTTCTTTCTCATGATGCTTTCAAAGTCTTTGCACATTTGGTTATTTGAAGAACCAAATATGATGTCATCAACATAGACTTGTACAAGCAACATGTCCTTCCCAGACTTCTTTATGAACAATGTATAGTCTATAGTGCCTTTAGTATAGACATTCTTTAGAAAAAATGGAGACAATGTCTCATACCACAGCCTAGGTACCTGATGTAACCCATATAGAGCTTTATATAGTTTGTATAGATAGTTGGTGTGATATGGGTCTTCAAATCCAGGTGGTTGGCACACATAGACTTCTCTATCGATATCTCCACACAAAAATGCACATTTGACATCAAGTTGATAGACAATGAAGTTCTTGAATGTCGTAAAAGCAAGGAAGATTCGCACAGCCTCAAGTCTCATAACAGGTGCAAAGACATTAGTGTAAGCTATTCCTTCCACTTGTGTATATCCTTGAACTACAAATCTGGCTTTGTTCTTGATGATCAAACCTCTACCGTCTCTTTTATTTCTGAACACCCACTTCGTGCCAATAGGTACTTGGCCAGGTGGCAATGGACATAGGTTCCATACCTTTTGTCTCTTGAATTGAAGCAACTCCTCTTGTATTGCTTCAACCTAATTGTTGTCCTTAAGAGATTCTTCCACCTTCTTGGGTTCCATTTGAGAGAGAAAGCATGAGTACAAGCAGATTCCTATTGTGAGTCTGTCTTCTAGTTCTCATACCTTCTAAGACATCCCCAATAATGTTCTTAGCTGGATAAGTGTTGTGTATCCAAAGCCTAGGAATCACATCTAGTTTCATAGATAGATCTAAGTTGGAGAAATTTTACTCAGGATTTTTAACACCATCACCAGCTGATGTCTCACACTCATTCAATGAGGACTAATTAAATGAATATATGACAACATCAATGGTATTTTGCTATGAAGCACCATCAAAAGTTGCCTGTTCCTCCATATCACTGTCTTCATCATCTTGGTGGTTAATGCTGGAGTTGTTAGCTAATGAGTTTTGAGGCTCAGTTGACTGACAACTTGTTAAAGCTCCATTGTTTCATGAGAGGTTCAAGCTTTCAGGACTTGCAGTAGTGGGAGCTTGATCTTCATGAGTTCTTGGAGAAATTGGCATAAGTCTGGGTAACTCAAACATTTGATCTTTATAGAGGTCACTTTGAGATTTTGTTCCAGCTGAAACATTGTCACAAGATGGTTTAGAATTATTTGGAAACAATTCTAAGTCAAAGATATGATAAGGACCATTTCCCTTAATACAAGGAGTGTACTTGTTGACAACCATATTGGACGATTCGTCAAATTGTTGGTTTCTGATGTTATATACTCTAAAAGCAATAGATTTTGAGAAATATCCAACAATGATAGCATTATCCGACTTTTCAGCAAATTTTGCTAAATTTTCTTTTGTGTTAAATATGGTACACCTGCTGCCAAAGGATATAATAAAGCCAATAAACGGTGGCCTCTTGTTCCATAGCTCATAAGGGATCTTTTCATGGGGCTTAAGAATGAGAACATTGTTCTACACATAACATGCAGTGCTGATTGCCTCTGCCTAGAAAGTTAGGGGAAACTTTGAATCAATTAACATTGTGATTGCAGCGTCAAGAAGTGTCATGTTCCTCCTCTCAGCAACACCATTTTATTAAGGAGTTCTAGGAGCACTTTATTATCTAGTAATGCCTTTTGAGTTACAGAATGAGTCAAGAACTTGATTCTTAAACCCAGTACCTTGATCACTTCTAATGATTTTTACCTTGTGATCAATTTGATTTTCAATTTTAAGAATAAAGGATTTTTAAAGTTTCAGCCGTTTCATCTTTAGTTCTTAAAAAGAATACCCATGTAAATCTTATAAAATCATCAATAATCACAAGGCAATATGATTTCCTTCCAATGCTTATTATACTTGTGGGACCAAAAAGATCCATGTGCAATAAGTGTAATGGGGTGATGATGGAGTTAACCTTTTTGGATTTATGAGAGACCTTGTGTTTCTTCCCTTTATGATAAGCAACACAGTTATCTTTTTAGAAAAATTCCTTTTTAGGTACACTATATACCAAGTTATTTTTATCCAGTTTGTTCATGGTTTTAAAATTAACATGGCACATTCTTTTATGCTAAGGAGTTGACTCATCCATATTAGCTTTAGAAAGAAAGCATGACACTTCACCTTGTAGGGAAGCATTGTTAATATCCAGCATATCCCCTCTGTTGGGAGATCTAAGAAGCACCAATTCTGGAGGAATTATCATCCCAGATTTGAGAATAATGCACTCATTTCTATGAAAAGTATCTGGTGCTTTTGATCACAGAATTGAGAAACACTAAAGAGATTGTGTTCAAGCTGTTCAAAAAAGTTTACTTTGTTAACTTTTAACTTACCATTGGATACACTATCTCTACCAGATATGTATCCTCCAGCTTCACCTCTAAACTGAACAGGACCTCCACAAAGTATTCAAACTATTATAGGAAAGATCTACTCCCTGTTATATGCCTGGAGCATTCACTGTCCACAATCCATACATTTCCATTCTTATCATATGGATGTTCTAGACATAAGGTGAAACGATTAGTTACTATTAGAAACCCAAGCATTGTTGGTCTTGGGTTCTTCTAATGTAGATGAGATAATTGAACCAAAATGTATGCATGGGGGTTCAACTATGGTTTATGAAGAAAAGATTTGGGCTGTAGCATCTTTTCTGATCTTCCAGTCTATATTATGGTTGATTAGTGTAGATGAGCCTGAGGAGGCTTGAACAACATGACTTGCTTCTGAGGCTTCTTTCTTCTCGGAAGAAGTTGTCACCACCTTTTCTTCCAAAACAGTCTTCTTTTTTGGAAGGTTTCAAAGGATTCCTTTTATTTCTTTGTTTGTTCTTTGGCTTATCTTCCGAAGCCATATTCCTTTCAGAAGAATGAGTTTCTTTCGAAACCAACATGGCTTCAGAAACAAGCTTTCCTTTTTTTTAACACTTGGACCATATGGTAACGTCCAAATGTGAAACCATCATTGACTCCTTATTTCTTAACATTGGTTGCATAATATGTGCTTGCTGGATTGTAGTAACAATCTTTTGCCATGTGGTTATGCAGACCACAGATTATGCACTAATGTTATTCTTGATGGGGCATGAAGTCTGTTGTTTATTACACTTCTTTTCTTCTTCAACAACCTTTCCTTTTAATTTCTAATCATTCAACTGGACAAGAGTGCTGGTACTACACTCCTTTCCTGATTCATAACTTCTAACCACTTGGAATCCAGTTGAGATGAATACACTCTTTATCATGGGTGTATCTTCAATTTTGACTCAGCCACCTTCTTGACAGTTTTTCTTGTTATCCCTATTTTGTTATTTCTAGCTTTGGTGGTTAGGGGTTGGTCATCCGTGGTAGGGATAAGATTTTCTACCTTATCCTTCCATGTAGTGGTTGCCATTGTTGCATCATTCTTCTACTCATTGGGTAATGGGTCAGTAATTAGAACCTCTTATGTTGGACTGAACAAGTGCATTAATAGAATAATGCTTAAAAGGATAATGCTTGCCATAATCAAACATAATATGTTCTAACATTCAATCTATCATTAACTAACATATTAACATCATTAACTTTCATACCATACACTAATTATGTTTAATTTTCTTTTTCAGGTTTGTAGATATAAGAAATTTTGACAAGTGTTGGCAGCGGATGAAGAAGTGCCCATAATGGATGAATAAGTCCATGCAGAGTATGAAGAACAACTTCCAAGTGTCTACAGTGGATGAACAACTCACACAACAGATGACTAAAGTCCACAGCTGATGACAATCCACAACGGATGTTCAATCCACACCTGATGAACACTCCAAAGTGGATAACTAACAAGACACATTCAAACAAGTGTTCACAGTGGACGACATCCAAGACACAGCAGCAACTTATTGACCATCCACATCAAACGACTTAGCATCCATAGAGGACAGTCTATCATCCATAGCGGACAACTTAGATTTAGGATTTTTATGTGATTTTCATTTACATAAGGGTATTTTGTAATTGTAAATAGCTATTTGTATAGGCTATAAATAACATAATACCCTAATCCTTTGTAAGCTTTTGAACAATCAATACAATCAAACATTTTATTATCTTTCAAACATTTAATCACTAGCAAACACATACTCACACACACTGATATCATAGCTCTAATCATGGGTTTCCGTACCATTTTATTGTTTGTTGAATATAATATAACAATCTGTTGTTATATTTGTTGAGAGATTTGAAAGGATCCTTAGGGAAATCATCCACTTGTTCTTGTTCTTGTTCTTGTTCTTAACAAGTTCAAATATCAAAGTGTTGTTGATTTCATCATCTTGCTCCACAGTACCATATCTTGGTTGTCTAGCAGATACATAAGAGTGTGGTGGAACAATTTCATTGGTTCCCAAACCACTTTTGTTTTAATAACACATCTTTGAGTGGGAGGATGATGCAATAATGGTGTTGAAGTTATGCTCTTGAAAAGCATACTTCTTTTCTCAAACCTTAGCTATTACTAGGTGGGCTTGAGGCTCAGTCAACTTGGAGATTAAATCTTTTAAGCCGTGTAGTTTGAATGTTCATGTCTTAAAGAGGATAAAGTTTTCTCTAACTCTTCAATTTTGAGTTTGTAGTCAAATTTTGCTATCTTAAAATCAGATTTTAATATGTTTAAGTACAATTTAACCTTAGTAATATAGGCTGGAGTACAGAGATGTTCATATACCTTACTGTCTTCAGTTCCAGCCATGAGATCTTAAGCAGGAATGACATCTACCACCCTGAAGCTCGAATCAACTTCTTGAGCAACTGCTGCAGTCTGTTCTTTAGTGGGTTTGGCTGCAACTTTTGGGATAGCAGGATGTTGGGAGGCTTGAGTTGCTTCATGATTAGATCTAGGAGCCTTGCATGCCCTTAAAAAATGACCAAGTTAGTTGCAATTATAGCATTTGGCCTTTGACTTATAAAACCCACATTTGCTGTTGGTTGGGTTCTAAGGGAATTGCCTTCTAGTTATCTTGAAGAACTTCTTTGCTCTGTAGGTCAGGAGAGCCATCTGCTGGACAATGTCCATGTACTCCACATCATCCGGGCCAAAACACTTGAGATCATCAAAGTAGAATTAAAAAAACTCTAGAGTGCTCATTTCCTGAAACAAAAGCACAACTATCCTGAAAATGATTTTGTTGATCCTTTTAAGACCTGGGTGTCTCAGGAAATGTGATATAAGGCCTAAAAGAGGATGATGGTTGTTAGGGATAGTTTATGTATAACTAGGGCTATGGAGTTCTTGAACCTTCAGTAACATATAGAGCATTGCTGACTGGAAGGTTTTAGTGTCTGTTCATCTGATGGACTTTCTGAGTTTCCATCTCCATACATTATCCTTCAAGGATTCCGTATAGTTCAGTCATGGTGAGAGTGTTGAGATTCTCAGTTCTCTTGATTGAGGCATAGTAAAAAGTTCACTCATGAGGAAGTGCACTCATGAACTTTCTCACTATGTCTCTTTTCTTAAGAGCCACTCCCAGAGACTGAAGAGAGGTGATCAAGTCCAAGTACCTGAAGTATTATTGGCTCAAGGTCTAACCAACAATGTATATGAAGTTTTCAAACTTTTGCTTTATCACATCTTTCTTCGACTCCTTGGACTAAGTAGAACCAGAGTACATAAACGTCAAAGCATTAAATTGTTCTTTGGTTGTCTCACATTGCTGAAAGCCTACCATAATAGAGTTTGGTATGGCTATAAGGAACAGAGTCATAGCTTTGCTGTCGATGTCCATTTTCTTGAAGTCTTCTTCAGAGTAGTCTTCAACGACCTTCTCTATCATGCCACCGTTACGCGTTGGGACCATGAGTAACTGATCTCCATATGCAGCTATCTTGATACTTGATAAAATCTTCAATATATTTGCACAAGGCCCTGAAATCATCAGGAGTGATGATAGGGGCCTTGGTCATGGTTCCCATCTCAAAGTCTAAATTTTTTTTGGTTAACAGCCATTTGAGTGAACTAAGTAAGTGTGAAGAAACAAGGGCGATTTAGGATGGTTAGATCTCATAATCAAGAGCCTAAAAAGCTCTGATACCAATCGAAGGATCGGTGTTGGTCTCACAACACAGGTTTATCTCACAAACTCACTTAATCTTACTTGGTTTGATGAAGAAGAATCTCTAACTAAATTCACATGTAATAATGTCCTAATCTTAGAATAATTATGATTTAAGGAATAGAAGCCGATTAGGGTTTCATTTGAATTTATGTTATAAAAATAACTGACTTCAAAATAATGTATAAAACTAGGATAAATTGGTTAGGTATTTAAGATAAAAATTTTAATAATGAATAGTAATAAGTGAAAATTTTAAGTATAATTTGAATTTTTAATTTATAATAATTGATGAGTTTGAATAAGTAAATCGTAATTAATTTAATAATTATTTACTGAATGACTTAGTCAAAATAATTAATTAGATAATTAATTATTTAAAAGACTTACAAAATATTAGATTAAAATAATTTCGAATTCATTCATATTAATTTTGAAGGAATTTTTTTAAAACACACAAATGAATTTTTTTATAATATTTTACAGCATTTATAGTATATAAAATAATAAAATATGAAACTAATATTTTCAGAAAATTTAAATTAAGGGTACTGAAATGGTTTTATTAAATTTTGTGAAACTAAAATTTTTTCAAATGATTAAAAAGAGAATTTGGGGCTGCACGGGGTCGAACTCGAGTCATCACTATAGATGTGTATGGGTTTTACAACTCGCCGGCTGCCTTGAATCTATTTTAAACCCGAAAAGAATACATAACTCTTTTAGTTCCAGAAGCCCCTATTTCATATGAACCCTAATTTTTATTTGAATCAAATTAAACATCCAAATGATATTGTTAACATAATTAAAAATAGGGATTTGATTCCCCATGTGAAACAAGTGTGTGTGTAACTTGATTAAGAACGAATTGATGTAAATAAGAAAATAACGAGGTCGCGACTGAGGAGATTCGAATTTGATGATCTAATGCTTGTTTGTGTGTGTTTTAGCAACAATTAGGTGTTCAGATAGTTTGGAAGGGTTGATTCGACATGTTGCCCTCTTTTATATAGGGTCAATTGAGGTTGTTTCATGTCGAACAAGTTAAGGTTAGATGTGAGAGTTTTAATTTGATTGTGGATGATGATTACCATATTTTAATTGTAATTATGTGTATCATTGAATTAAAAATGTCAAAGAATACGTTTCAGGTTTAATAATTTATGCATTTGGTCAAGATTTGAGTTGTAACAGATTTGATTTTGAAAATACGTTTTGGTTTTAAGTAAGTGTAATAAAACAACTAATTAACTTGAATTGATGGTGGTTTAAGTTCGAATCCGATGTGAGGTTGATGAGGAATGTTTTGATGGAGTGAGTCGGTGGGATTCGGTTGGCTGGGATCCGGAATATGGCCGGAGGGAAAGAGTCGACAGGGAAGGGGGAGGGGGTTTGGGTTTTAAAAATCTACAAATTTCCACTCTAGCTTTTACTGTTTATTATTTTATGATCAAACCTTTTAAAACAAAGTTTCAAAAGGTACATTTTGAACCCCAAATGTATAAAACCCTAGATTTAAAATAAATTAATTTATTTATTTATAAAACTCTATTAGATCATTCATTAGTTTATAAAACACTTATAGACTTTATATATTTGTAAGAATAATAAACTTTTATATTAATTGTATATTTTTAATTTAATAATTAAATATAAATAGTTATTAATGAAATTTTTAGAAATAAATTATTTTAAATTATAAAATTATATTTGATTGGATAATGATACATTTATTGTATTTGAAACACCAAAATAAATAAAATGCCTGAACGATGAATTTGATTTACAATATGGGTTCGGTTTTGTGATTTGAAAATGGTTCGGACGTTATAGTCTCCCCTACTTTATGAAATTTAATCGTGAAATTT
>BJCN01009669.1:0-10320 GCA_018326445.1 Flaveria brownii | reverse complement strand
TATTTTTGGTTTTAAAAAAATAACTTTTTAAAAATACCAATTTTAAATATTTCTTATTTTTAAAAAAAGTCTTATGCTTTAAATAAATTTATTATTTTATAAAAAATTATTTATTTAGAAATAACATTAATAAATAAATCTCTTTATTAATTTATTAAATCAAAAAAGTGTTAAATAGTGTTATTAGTAATTAAGGTAATCATTTAATAGGAGAGAGAGACGGGAATAGCAAATGGATGTTGGCTGAGAGAACGACACGTGGCAGATGGGTGGTTTAAGAGAGTGACATGTGGCATAAAAAACCCTTGTTTATTAGATAGGATAGATTTTTCTCGAATACGGGAAACTATTTTGAGAATATAAATGATTCAAAGTGGTTTTACTGGTGATTGATTTTGTAAATTTTAAAACACATATGATGGGTCTTCGTGAATACAAACTTGATTCATACATGAGATTGTTCATTTAGTTTTTATTATACGTAGAGTTTACATGAACATAAACGCTTTTTATGAACATAATAAGAAACTTTAGGTTTAAACCACACACTTTTTACTAGTTATGTATAATTTATTGTTACCAATGAATATAATTTAAGCTTAAACGACACATTTTCGGATAGCAAACACTTTTGTAGACTTTTTGAACAGGGTTTAGCGAGTCATGCATTCATGCATAGTTATTGGTCAGCTAGGGGTGTGCTCGGTTCGGTTCGGTTCGGTTTTTACCATTCACCGAAACCGAAACCGACTTTATCGGTTATTAAAATTTTCCCACCGGTCGGTTTTCGATTTTCGGTTATTCAGTTTTTATGGCGGTTTCGGTTTGGTTTTCAGTTTTTCGTTTTTTTACCGAACATTAATCGAAAGAGCTAAAACAATAAGTATAGTGATTAAATTATAAAAAGAAACACATTCGTTACAAAAGTAAATAGTTTATGACTAAAAAATAAAAATAAGTTTGTTTTTCAAGAGTTTGTTCGAGAACAGTGACCACGTAATAACAATAGCTAGAGAACTTTAGTTTAAAAACATTATTTTGTGTTTATTATTATTATATTAGGTTTTTGTTTATCTGGTTCTTGTTTAGAAACTTATGTTTAGTTTGTCATTTTTTGTTTTTTTATTTTGATTCAAAACATATAACTAACTAAACTAAATATTATCGTATATATAAATAATTAAAATTTCATACAGGTAAAAGAAAATCGGTTCGATTCGGTTATTTTCTGTGATAGGAAATTGAAAAACCGAAACCGAACCGAAAAAGTTGGTTTTGGTTATTTTCGGTTCGGTTATCTTCGGTTATGTGTTCGGTTCGGTTATTTCGGTTTGGTTATGTGTTCGGTTCGGTTATTTCGGTTAGTTCAGTTCCGGTTTGGTTAGTTCGGTTTTTTGCTAACCCCTATGGTCAACCTTTAAATCTTAAAACTTTATTTTCAGTAGGATTGAGTCTGCTATACAAAATGAGGTCGTAACTCAGCCTGTTGCTCGTTTGCATGCTACTTTATAGTAAATATTTATTTAAAATGAATGGATTTGAATATTTGATATTATTTGGTGAGAAAAATATATATACAATATTAAGCGCTAAATAAAGATGTTATAGAGCTATCTAATTAACGATTAATAACATGTTTTATACAACTAATAAAAACATAATGCTTTAGTTGGGTGGAAATGACCAAAGGTTTGGGGCTCAGTGGTATTTAATGTGTACATAGTTATGTTTAATTTTTGAGTCTAAGGGTTCAAATCTTTATTATTTCACGAATAATAATGTAGATTTAAGAGTAAAAATAAATATGGGTGTGTTTTTTTTTTTCAAAAAAAGATAGGTGACAATTAATGATTGTGGAAATGTCAATAAATTTGCGTCCTTTATAAATAGAATTTTATTGCTTTTTTAACTTCACATGTAGCAATTAAGTATTTATATTTTGCTTTGAATATTTTATGATTAGGTCTAACAAACATTAAGTAGAAGGTGGCTCATTGTTTTATAGTCGTCACTTTATGTTTGTTTACTCATAATTCATAAACCGACAATAATATTATTGTTAGAATATTTGTTCTAAAATAGGCGTATTTTGATATAGTCATGTAATATCGGAAAATACTATCAAGTTACTAGATGGTGTTTGTCTTTAAGTTTTTGTATGCATCGTTTAAGAAGACTGATCGAGTGAGTGTTTTGGATTAGTTTTGTTGATGTGATGTATGTAGATTTTATAATTTTTTAACTTGTCTAATCGTTTTCAGATCAGAGTGTTTTGGACCTTTGGTGGTACGTACTCTTTAAATCTTTAATCATATAATTCAAAGCGAAACAGTAATGAGTATTGTATCATGTTCTAATAATCATACTAGAAAATTTAATGTAAAATACGTCAAAGGTGTTATATGTATAGACAATGAACCATCTAAAATATTAGTTGAAAGATTACAACTCTTTATGAAATATAAGGAGCAACGCGTTCATACAATTCAAGTTACCCGTTATCTTACCATAACACCTTCTTGATATATAAAATTGTATAAAAACAATCCTCACTTTGGTATTTCTTCGAAAACTAAGGTAGCGTTTGGTATGGAGTAATGAATGGCGGAATGTAATGAATTATTGAGGGTTAATGAAAAAAAAATGTTTGGTTGACAAATGTAATGGAATGAACCATTACATAGTTGATTTTATTCCTTCAAATTTATTCCATCTACCCCTCTTTTTTGTTTCATTCCATATCTTCTTGTCACCAACACCACCCACTCACCAACCACAACAATCACCTCCGGCCACCACGACTGGCCACCGCAGCCGCCAGGGGCCTCCACCCGACACCATCACCACCATAACTACTTTCACATTTTACTTTTTCGTTTTTCATACATAATAAACAACACAAAGTAATAATTTTTTCATTCTTAAAGGGCAACCAAACAGAAGTATGAAATGTAATGATTCATTTCATTATCTCATACATTCCATTATCTCATTCATTCTCATTCATTCTCATTGATTCATTCTCATAACTTCAACATTTCTTCCACATTTGTCCTGTTACATACAATGAACTGAATCTTCTTTTGTGTATCATATGTTACTTCAGAAAATACTAGTGTTCTTATAGTTATGTCTTACCGATAACAAAATATAAATAAACACATACGCACACGCTCTCTATCTCATACAAAATTAGGTGTTAGAGCACTCACAGTGGATTCCTTAAAAGTATGTGAGTATGTTTGGTATATTATATGAAATGGTTTTGAGTGGTTGTGAGTGAATTAAAGTATAAAAATTTTATTGTGGATTGCTATATTTAAAAAATCACTGTTCAATCCTTATAAATTTTTTAATACTTTTTTAAGTGGTTGTGAGTGAAGGAGCGAGAAAAAAACAATGATAAATGTATAAAAAATATTATTTAATTGAAAATGAGAAAGAAAATGTAGTGATTTTTAGTGTAATTATATGGATAAAGATAAGGAAGCTAATACAGTCTACACCCTATCATGTCTCCTACACATTTTGTTAAATAATTTAATTATATTATATTTTCTTTTAACGTTGAAAAATTTTATTAAACCAAAACTATAAAAATATCTGGTAAGTAACTAGATAACTATAACAAGGTAACGTAGAGATAATAATATTGCCGACATATGTTATCTTCGTAAACAGTATCACATTTTTTAAAAATTAAAGATTTTGCACAATCTATAGAAATGATTATATTTTACAGAATCAATAACCAGAATAGGAATATATTTCACTAGGGAATCTTTGATAGGGATGTTTTCCATATTATAAAAATCAAAATTCCATATATCGACTATATATACATGACAACATGATGTGTGTACATATATACACATATCAAACCACCTTAATGCTCATATTCATCTCACCAACCCACCATCTTTCAAGAATCACCACGTGAATCTTTTCCCCTTTACAGATCCACATTTCAAATTCATCCCATTTTGGATATACAACACCAAAATATAATCTTTAATCTCTTTGCTTTTTACCCAATTTATTCCCCAAACTTTGTTTCTTCATCAATTAATTAACGTGGGGTTCTTGTGTTTCAATCGATTTTGATGTTGTTAAAAGGGGTTTTCGAGTTCATGGAGTATGCTTCAATGGCGGTTGTTTCGAATATCATCAATGTGCTCTTCTTTATCTTGTTATTCATCTGGGGTTTTGCTGACATTTTGAAGCAAAAAAGGGGTGAAAAAACAAGATTTGTTGCTAATTTCTCGTGTTTCTCGATCATTACTGTTGTATGCACCTCTATAATCACACTTTCTCATGTGGGTTTTTGTGTATACAAGTTGTTCGACCAAAAGTTAGTACCTTATGAGTCTATAATCATCACATCAACATGGTGTTTAGCGACTGTTGTCACTGTGTATTCGTTGTTCAATCGAACTTATGGTCAAATCACAAAATGGCCGATTGTTCTTGTTCTGTTTTGGTGTTGTTCAACGATTCTTGATTCAGTTTCAGCAACTTTGATGATCTTACACTGTTTCAAGTCGAAAAACATGCATGTTTTTCGTTCAATATCGAATGCTATTGATATGGTAACTTTACCATTATCAATTGTTTTGTGTTTAAGTGGTGTCACTTACTGTGTTGCCAAAAAGCACAAAGGGTTGGAGGAGCCATTGATCCAAGAACATGGTGGAGATAATGTTGCAGACAGTGCTGCTTTTGCAAAAGCAGGTGTTTGGAAAAGGGTTACATTTAATTGGCTCAACCCGCTTTTCGAGTCGGGTCGGGCTCAAAAGCTTGAGTTCAATCACGTACCTTTGATTCCTGAGTCAGAAACTGCTGAAGAAGCTGTGTTTTTGTTGGAGGATTCAATTCAGAAGCAGAAAACTCAAGGTTGTGTGTCACCTAAAGCCATAATTCATGCTATACTAGGATCTTTAGCGATCAATGCGGTTTTTGCAGGTATAATCTTGCCAATTTTATCATTTTTTATTGAGGTTTAGTAGTAGATTATTGTGGGACTGTTTGGATGTGTGTTTTGAAACTGCTAAATATGGATAATAGAGTAAGATAATCAACTGTAATAAACTAGTTATAAGAAATAGTGTTTGAATGTGTTGAGAAGTTGACAAGTTAACAAACAAAATAAGGTTTGTTGATTAATTCTGGTTTACCATTTGATGATTAGGGGGTGTTTGGGATTGCCTGTAGAAACTGCTTCATCTCCTATCGCTTTTTAATGCGCCAATAGGTTGTTTCTGAGGTTGTTTTGGAGTAACTACATATGTTTTGAATAAGCAGTTTGAAGTTAGTTTAATACAAAACCAAACACACCCTTAGGGGTGTAACAAATAATCATTGGAGAACCATATCCAAACACCAATTACAAAGCCATTCACCTTTATCATTAATACTAATTATTATTATTAAAATAATTAGCAACAAGATTATTATAGAGTTACACTGCCCAAAATCCAAAATCAAGCTTTCTCTTTACAACCACATACGGCCCAAGATCCCTGCACAAACACACCAAACATAAAAGACAACACCTTAAAGCTGAAGCTAGTTTTCCAGCACATGCATGAAGCTGGTGGTATGTTTGTAATTTTGTACGCAATTTTTGTCTGTTTCTTCTATATGAGTCTTTAACCATCATACTTATATTTGTATTGTCAATTAACCATTGTTCTTGTTAAAATAATATATTCTTATATCAAACCATGCTAGAATAAGAAATTCTAATGATGGGAAAATGTCTAAAGTTTGATGTTATGTATTTTAGTCTCTTTTAATCTTTTTTTATTAATCACTTACAATAGTTACTTCTCAATAAAACCACAAGCATAAATTTTATTTTTATTTTTTGCTTTTGCCTTTTTGGGTAAAGCAGATGCCATGTGAAAAGAACATGTGTTATACATAAAGGAATCTGTTTTATATAAAGTTGAAAAGAGTGGGGAAAGTCAGGGTAATCAAACAAAAGTTTAAAATTTTACTGTTTACAGCCATAAAAAACTGCATAACTAAAACTTTAGTCCAATTCATTTTGAGCTTTGAAATTTCTTGAAGATGTTGTAGTGGGTCCCATTTGATAAAAACGATCAAATGGGACCCATGTAGTAATGTATGTGCTATTACCAAACCACATGCATATCTGATAGTCTTATCCTTTGGTGATCTGGTCTTATTCACTTTCACTAACTAAATTCTTTGAAGTTATGGTAGCGGGTCCAAGTTGGTTAAAGACGGGACCCACATATCATCGACAGTTAAAAAAACAAATTTGCATGGTTGTTAGTTTAAAATGGATTATAACTGTTTCTTTTTGGTAATTTAGGAGTCAACACACTTGCTTCATACATGGGCCCAATCTTGATCACAAGTTTTGTGAACTACTTATCGGAAGAAGATAGCGATTCAAGCTACAAAAGTGGTTTGGTTCTCTCATTCGTTTTCTTCTTGGTGAAAACAGTTGAATCATTGTCTCAAAGACAATGGTATTTTGGTGCTCAACGTATTGGTATACGTGTACGTGCAGCCCTTATGGTAATGATATACAAGAAATCTTTATCAATCAAATATGGTAACACAAGCAATGGCAAGATCATAAATTTGATCAATGTTGATGCCGAGAAAATTAGCGAGTTTTTCTGGCATATTCATGGAATCTGGTTACTCCCAATTCAAGTTCTTCTTGCTTTGATAATATTATACACAAACCTTGGTTTTTTCCCTTCAATGGCTGCACTTGTTTCCACAGTTTTAGTTATAATCAGCAACACCCCATTAGCAAATAAGCAAAAAGATTTCCAAACAAAGGTTATGGAATCTAAAGACTCAAGGATCAAAGCTACTGCAGAGATCTTGAAAAGCATGAGAGTCTTGAAGTTGCATTCATGGGAATCCAATTTCAAGAAAAAGCTGATTGATTTAAGAGACAAAGAACGAAACTGGCTCAAGAAGTATTTGTATATGTGTTCAGCAATTGCTTTTCTTTTTTGGACATCACCTACATTAGTGTCAGTTTCCACCTTTAGTGTTTGTATTTTCTTGAGAACACCTTTAACCCCAAGTGTTGTTCTTTCTACATTGGCTACTTTTAGAATCTTGCAAGATCCAATTTACAATCTCCCTGAGCTCATTTCCATGGTGGCCCAAACAAAAGTTTCACTTGATCGAATCAAAGGTTTTATAATGGATCAAGACTGCAAACAGTTGGTAGAATCTCAACCTTGTAATAATGGGTCAGATATAGCTATAGAAATTGAAACCGGAGAATATTCTTGGGATTCAAATGATTCAGATCAGAGACTGCCCGCAATCAAGATTTCTGAAAAAATGAAAATTCCTAAAGGGTATAAAGTGGCAATATGTGGGTCAGTTGGAGCTGGGAAATCAAGCTTATTGTGTAGTATTTTAGGTGAAATCCCTAGGGTCTCGGGAGGGCGGATTAAGGTGTTTGGGTCGAAAGCGTTTGTACCACAAAGTGCTTGGATTCAGACGGGGACAATTAGGGATAATATCTTATTTGGTAAGGAAATGAATAAAAGGTGTTATGATGAAGTTGTTGAAGGGTGTGGTTTGGATCGCGATTTTGGAACGTTGGCTGATGGTGATTTAAGTGTGGTAGGCGAGAGGGGATTGAATATGAGTGGGGGACAAAAGCAAAGGATTCAGTTAGCGAGAGCACTGTATAGTGATGCAGATGTTTATGTTCTTGATGACCCGTTTAGTGCTGTTGATGCTCACACTGGAGCTCATATGTTTGAGGTACATTTTTCTTTAAACTGTTTATTATAGGCCGTTTGTGTTGTGGTGGTTATGTGGTTTAGTTATGACATGAGCCTGCTACATATGTTGTAAAGGGTTTTTGGTATAGGCCTTTTGGCATGTTTAATCTAAATTCAAAACTTAGAAAAATGGGCGGTGGACCAGCTTAGATAAGACTCAAATGGGCCAACAGAAATGGGTCGGATTGGGTTGGTTGACTTGACTCCATTGTCTTTTCCTTTTCTTAGTTTACAATAATCATTGGTTTGAACATGAATAAATAAACTATATTATTAATTTGAATATTTCTTTTGCAGAAATGTTTGCTACATCTGCTAGATAAGAAGACTGTTGTGTATGTAACACATCAATTGGAGTTTTTAAGCGCATCAGACTTGATTCTGGTAATTCCATCATGATTTTATGCTCTAAATTAATCTTTTAATGCATGTTTTTATGCATGTGTGTTTTTGATCGTAGGTGATTAAAGATGGCGGTATCATTCAATCAGGAAAATACAATGACCTTATAGCAGATCCTACAAACGAATTTGCACGACATATAGCCGCGCATTCTATATCTCTGAACCAAGTGAACCCACCACATGAACCCAAAACTCTAACCAAATCCCCCCAATATAGCCATGGTTCACACCTGGTGACGGAACACGAGCCGTCTAGAACCAAAGGCGGGTTGTCAGAAACAATACCTCAAGAAGAATCCCAATCGGGTCCGGTGAAATTCAGTGTTTACTCAACATTTATCACTGCAGCATATAAAGGGGCTCTGGTTCCAGTGATTCTGATCTGTCACACCCTCTTTTTATTATTGCAAATGTGCAGTAATTACTGGATGGCTTGGAAGACAGAGTATGCGGGTCGGACTAGCAGCAAAATGCTAGTTGGAGTTTTTGTGATTTTGTCTGGTGGAAGCTCGGTGTTCATTTTGTGCCGGGCGGTTTTGTTGTCTAAAGTTGCTATTAAGACGGGTCAAAATCTCTTTTTGCAAATGACAAATTCGGTTTTTCGTGCACCAATTTCGTTCTTTGACTCTACTCCTTCAAGCCGGATTTTGAATCGGGTTAGTAATCTATCTATCCTTGCATTTTTTTTATTGTTTCAAAGCTGTTTTGCGCGGGTTAGATAACGTGTTGAAATGAATTTGGGTTGGTATAAGTAATATTTACTACTGATTTTTGGTAATAGGTAAAAACAGGATAGTTAGATAACATCATGATTTTTGGCCATTATTAAAATTTTAGATAATTAATGCTTTAATTATAGTTACTAATAACATTATTACTAGAGGTGACAAAACGGAAATTTAGCATGGTTGTGTCCAAACGGGGTGAGTTGATCCGGAACACTTCCTCTTTCGAGTGAAATGCTTTAGGAAGGTAAAACAATTAAAGAGAGAATTTACATGATTTTCGATTTTATTTTATTTTAACTAACTTTTCAGCATAACCTACTTGATGAATTCATAAGTAAAACTGATCAAAACTGCCACCTTAGTATAATCAAAATGTTTAATTTTAAATAAAATGATTTTAGGACTTAGGAGGTTGTATGCATAAATCAAGAGACTTTTGATGTCTGTCAACCCATTTGACCAATTTAACCATTCTCCTTGCAAACCTTTTATTTGACCCGTTTAAGATAAAAACACAACACTAGTTAACCCAATAATTTCTTACAGTGTTCAACGGATCAAAGCACCGTGGATGTCGATATCCCTTACAGATTAGCAGGATTAGTTTTCGCGATACTTCAACTTCTACTCATAATTTTGCTGATGTCATACGTTGCCTGGCCGATCTTCATACTCTGCGTTATCATCATTGCTATATCAGTATGGTATCAGGTAAGATCATAACACGAATATCGGATTTCAAGAACAATTTTCTGTCAAAGATGAACTTAAAATCATTTTTCTATATTTCAGGCATACTACATTACTACAGCAAGGGAACTAGCAAGGATGATTGGGATTCAAAAGTCACCAGTTCAACATCATTTTTCAGAATCAATATCGGGGGCATCAACAATCCGTTGTTTTAATCAAGATATCCGGTTCTTGAATAAATGTTTCAGGGTTATTGATGATTATTCTCGGGTTACCTTTCACTGCACTGCTACAATGGAGTGGCTCTGCGTTCGGATTAATTTTCTGTTCAATCTTGTGTTTTTCATCCTCTTAGTCATCTTGGTGCACTTGCCTCGCGCATCCATTGACCCTAGTAAGATTCCTTACTAAAACTGGCAAAAAGTGCGGATCAGATTGGGTAACGGGTCAAAACATTTAACTTTTGGTATGGGTCTTGTTGTGTTGCAACAAAACATATTGTTGAACAATTTTTTTCATAAATAACTAGTCTGTCAAAGATGATTACAAAATTCGTATTACTTCAATAATAATATAATTTTCTGAATAAAGTGATTTAAGAAGTTTTTCGTATTAAAAAAAATACTATCATAAACTCATTTTACTCATTTGGCCCGTTTCCATTTAAACTATTCATTTTTTCACCCGTTTGTGGGACTTTCT
>BJCN01009638.1:0-14332 GCA_018326445.1 Flaveria brownii | reverse complement strand
CTAGGGGAAGGTGGTTTTCCTAACTTCCTTCAAAGTCAATCACACAAACTCTCAGCATGTCTTCTAAGGTTTGAATGGTTCTTTCACTTTGCATGTCGGTTTGAGGGTAATACGATGTACTTAGATCAAGACGGGTCCCTAGAACCTATTAGAGAGATCTCCAAAATAGCGACGTGAAGCGACTATCACGGACTGAGATAATCGAGAGCAGTACTCAAGGCCGAGTCACTATTTCGTCAATGTATATTCGGGCTAACTATGACAAATCATAGTCCTCTCGAATTGGTAAGAAATGGGCTGTTTTGGTAAGCCTGTCCAGATTATCCAAATAGCATCATGAACGCAAGATGTCCTTGGTAATTTCATGAAAAAGTCTATCATGACGTTATCCAATTTCCATTCCGGGATTTTAGGTTGTTGTAGGGTTCCTAATGGTTTTTGGTTTTCAGACATTACCATTGCACATGTCAAATATTTTCCCACATAGTAGGCAATAGATTTCTTTAATCTGGGCCACCAGAAAAGTATTTTCAAGTCTTGATAGATCTTATCACTTCCTGGGTGAACCGAATATCTAGATTTGTGTGCTTCGTCCAAAATCATATCCCTAATTCCAACATGCTTAGGCACCCATGTCCTTCCTTCACATTTGTACAAGCCATTGTTGTCTACTTCGAAACGCTTCTCCATCCCTATTAACATCTCATTAGTCAGCTTATCCTCCTTAAGGGCTTCTTTCTATGCTTCTTTCAATCTAGTGACAAGGCTAGGGTACACACTCATCCTTAGGGCATGAACGTGAAAGGGTTTTTCCCTTTCCTTTCTACCCAGGGCAGCGGCCACTACATTTGCCTTTCCAGGATGGTAGTGAATCTTACATTCGTAATCACTTAATAGTTCTACCCATCTCCTCTGGCGCATGTTCAACATCTTCTGATCTAGAATATGTTGCAAGCTTTTGTGATCGGTGTAGATAACACACTTAGTGTTGTATAGGTCGTGTATCCATATTTTGAGTCCAAACACCATGGTAACCAATTCCAAATCATATGTCGTGTAATTCCTTTCATGCTCGTTTAGCAATCTGGACGCGTAGGCGATCACCTTTTCCCGCTGCAGTAGCACACATCCAAATCCTTGACGCAAGGCGTCGTAATAGACTACGAAGTCCTCTGTTCCCTGCGGTAGGGTAAGGATAGGTGCACTACATAGTTTTTTCCTTTAGCAGATTAAAGGCTTTATCTTGTCCCTTTACCCACTCATAAGTTGTATCCTTCTTGGTTAAGGCAGTTAGTGGTTGTACCATTCGAGAGAAATCCTTGATAAACCTCTTGTAGTAACCAGCCAAACCAAGAAATTGTCTGATCTCTATAGGAGTTTCTCAAATCTTCCAGTCCTTGATAGCCTCTATTTTTGCTGGATCCACCTGGATTCCATCTTGGTTCACTATGTGACCAAGAAACTGAATTTCACTCATCCAAAACTCGTATTTGGAGAATTTTGCTTGTAGTTATTCGTTCTTGAGTAGTTAAAGGATTAATCGGAGATGCTTCTCATGTTCCTCTTTGCTTCGAGAGTAGGTCAAAATATTGTCAATAAACACGATCACGAACTTGTCTAGGTATGGGCGGCAGACACGGTTCATGTGGTCCATGAATGTCGCTGTTGCGTTAGTCAGATCGAAGGGCATGACTATGTACTCATAGTATCCATATCTAGTTCGGAAGGTTGTTTAGGGAATATCTTCCTCCTATATCCTTAGTTGGTGGTATCCTGATCGCAAGTCTATCTTGGAGAAGTAGCTAGCTCCTTACAATTGATCGAATAAGTCATTAATTCTAGGAAGAGGATATCGGTTCTTTATGGTAAGCTTGTTCAGTTCCTAGTAATCGATACACATTCGTAGTGTTCCGTCTTTCTTTTTAACGAATAGCACTGGAGCACCGCACGGTGAAACATTAGGTCGTATGAACCCTTTGTCAAGCAATTCTTGGATTTGTAGCGTCAGCTCCTTCATTTTGAGTGGAGCTAGTCGATAAGGTGGTTTGGCCACCGGTGCGGCGCCACATACTAAATCAATCTGAAATTCAACTTGTCGGGTCGGAGGGAGTCCTGGTAAGTATTTGGGAAATACTTCTAAGTACTTAGACACAAGGGGTGTGTTTTCTATCTTCTTTTCCCCTTTGGCCTTCATCACATAAATTATAAACACAGTGTGTCCTTTCTTGAGGCTTTTAGTTGCTTTAAGTTAGATATTATAGGGCATAGTGGGTGGTTTCTCTCTCCATGGACTACTATCTCCCCGCTGGTAATGGTATCTTAAGCAAACACTCGTCACACATGATTTCAGCCCTATTTTTAGCCAGCCAATCCATTCCCACTACTACGTCAAAACCTCCTAATTTAATAGGCATCAGATCTATATCAAAGGAATTACCCTCTAGGACCAATTTGCAATCTTTAATGATTTCATTAGTTTCTATTATATTACCGTCAGCTAGTTCTACTGTAAATGTATCGGTTAAAGTACAAGCAGTCAAATCAATCAAAGACCTAAAGGTAGTAGAAACAAAACTAGCAGTTGCCCCTGTATCAAATAGAACTATAGCAGGATGGTTATTTATGAGAAACATATAGTTAACCACATCGGGTTCCTTACACGCACTGTTTGGATCCATCACAAACGCTCTTCCTTTGGGTTTGTTAGGTCTGGTACACTTGTCTCTTCCTAGCTTAATGGCATTTGTTCCTCATATGTCCTGAATCCCCACACTCATAGCATTGTTTTCCAGGTTCATAGGTACAGTCCTTAATCAGATGGCTAGTTTTTTACACCTAAAACAAGGCATCGGGTTGCACTCTCCTTGATGATGAAGCTTGCATTTGTTGCAGAAGGGCCTTGTGTCTAAATAAAACCTCCTAGCCTTTCCACCATAGTCATTTCGCCTGGCCTATTCACTGGATCTTTTGCTTGAACTGCTACTGCTGCCGACCATCTTCCTCGTATCAAACCACTTCCTTTTGTCATCCACCACCTTCCTCTTGTCCTCGGCTTTTACCTGCTCAGTCCAACCAGCTTTAACTAGGTCATCAGTCAAACTACTGGTGAAATCCACTGTCGCTTCTAGGGTTGTAGGCCCGAAAGACCGGACCATGCCTCTAACCCTTGGAAGTAATCCCCAGACGAAGCGGGCTACACCCTTGGATTCCGGCATCAGTAAATGTAGTACCAGTCAGGACAATGCCAGGAATCGGTTAAGGTATTCAGTGTAGTTTGGGCCTTTCATATCCAAACTCAGAAATTCGGCCTCAAGTTTCTCCAGTTAGTTAATCGGGTAGTACTTGTTGGTAATTAGCTCCCTAGACTCAGACTAGTTCATCCTGCCAATGACATTCTTGCCTCGGCACTGAATGATGGTTTTCCACCATTCCAGTGCTGGTCCTTTAAGCGATTGTGAAGCAAATCTTACCATATGCTCAAGCTTACACTCGCTGATATCCAATACAACCTCGATTTCATCCAACCACCTATAAGTATTAGTTGCACCCTCGGTGCCATAGAAGTCCTTCGGCTTGCAGGCCATGAATGTCTTGTAGGAACACCCATTCCTTATAGCTTCGGTTTCCTCATTGTTACCTTCATCGTTACTGGGTCCATCAGTTCCGGTGGTGTTTCCCTGATCTGCGTTGATCTGGGTGATTATCTTTGGGATGACATTGGCAATCTGTTGAGCCACCAAGTTGGCAATCCTCTCATTATTCACCTGGTTGGCATTCCCCCCGTATGGAGTTTCTGGTTAGGTAGGTAGTTGGTTTCCACCTCGGGTAGCTCCCCTTCTTCCGGTACGAGTTCCTCATCTAGGTGGCATTCTGATAGCATCATAGATAAATTTGTTTAGCATCTCATACATTTGGTTTCACATATTCCATTACATCACATTAACCCTTATTATACCCTACAAGTCATGCATAGGCGTTCCATTCAAGGTACACAGAGTTAACTACCTATGAGTAACTATCAGTTACTCAACACATGGATTAGTACATTAAAAAATAATTCACAATGTAAAAGTTAGCATCATCAACCAATAGTTTCATAGATAAATTAAACATAGAGTCAACCATACATAATAATAGTGTCATTGTTTCAGAAATTGGAAGGTGCCATCACCCCCTTAAATAAATATAGTTTCTAAAATAGATAGATAAAGTAGTTTCTTTAAATAGTTCCGTAGCCTACCGCCATACGTTAAAACATCACCACATCATCCCTACTACTTCTTCTTCAACCACCCGAACCAGCCTAAACTTTTCTTCTTCTACTCTTGCTCCAGGCATTGAACACTATGAGATGCCATCATTGCCTGGAATTGGGTGGACTAAGACGTCCACGTAGTGTGGTGAAGAGTCAGCTCATGCCTCTAGATGGTCCTAAGTATGTCGCCTAACGTAGGGTCTGATGGACCAAAGTCACTAGCCCGACGGCTAGACTGGAAGTACGGGTCTCCAACGAGTGCACTAGGGCCATCATACATACTATGTCTAGGTGGCATCCAGTACTCGTCATGAGGAAGACGTCTGGCCGGGGTAAGCATAGGAGGTGCTAGTATCGGGACCCTTGCATGAGGAGGTGGAGGAGGAGGCATCCTAAAAGAAACTGAAGGTCCAGGTCTAGCACTCTTTCTAGGTCGAGTGATGACACGGGCACCCGTATTCCCAATAGGTGGAATAGGTGAGTGGGTAGGTGCTACAACATGTGGTGAGTTGGAGCGCGTTTGGCTCCTGGCCGGAGATGTCGATGAGGAGTCTTCTGATGGCTCAGTGACATCAGAGGTTGTAGATACCCATGCCTGGATGTCCACACCTTCTCAAGTATGCCTCGTACTCAGTCTGGGGCTTAGCCCTTCTGAGGGTCCCAACGGGAGCAGTCTCATCAATCAGGTATGTAGGTGCCTTTCCCCTGCCAGCCATAATCTTGTTATCCCGTAAAAATTATCATGAGTAATTTTGTTTCTCATAGCTCAATGGCCATAATAATAGTACTAGTAATAGTAGTGATGGAAGTAGTATCATATAGCAATAGCATCAAATAGTACTAGTATCAATAAGCAGTAGTGTCAATGAGAAGTAGTATCATCAAGCAGTAACAGACATGAAAGTTTAATTAAGATTTAGCTTTTGACCGTGTTAAGAAATTTTCTTGTCATTTACTCCTAAAATTTACAACTTTGGGATTCATGCTAGAATTTACGCGTCCAATAAATTCATGATTACGTTGATCAAGTGTAATCATCAATTTATCCAACCCGCTTACTCAAACATTCACCCAAGCAAGGACAGCTCTAAGGTATCAGGGTTGTAGCCTAGGGTCTACTATGGTATTCCTAACTTCTCTGCAACCTGTGGCTCTGATAACAATCTGTCACACCCCGGGCCCATAGAGGGTGGGATGTCACAGACTAGTAACATACATGGAAGCGAAAACAAACCATCATAAGAGCACACGAGTAGAGAAATCACATGGCATTACATATGTATAATAAAATCCAGGACTATACAATTAAGCCCTGGTTACAAAAGAATTGTTTCAGCACAAGCGTACATAGTTTTAAGTAACATCCAATACAAATTGTTGAAAAGTTTAAGTTTGAAATCAATAATGCCTTGAGGTTAGGGTACTAGGTCATCATAAGTCCTCCAAGTAAGCAAGACCTCCATCAAGACTGAAACATGCTCAAAAAGATTTTGTGTCAACTAAAAAGTTGGTGAGTTCAAGTGCTTAAAGTTTAAAAATAAAAGGGACTCTTTAAAGTCCACTAGTTAAAGTTTAGAATCAAAGCATCACTATTATGGGGTCACAATCAACCCTGCACTTAGTCCCAGCTAGCCTCTTTTAAAGTTGTGTTATTACCGGTTAATCCCGAGGGGAGAACTGAGCCTCGAACAATGTACCATGAAAAAACCTATAACATGACACAAATGATCCCTCAGGATCTCAGTGGGATACCCTTCTTATAAGGAAGGCACTGTATGTGGGGGATTCCCTATGTAGATCTACACATATAAAACAAGCGGTTCACAAATAAATTAATGATTTTGATTCAAGTATAAGCAGGTATCAACATTAAGCATCATAAAATAGCACAATAAAAGTTTCAGTTCAAAAGAGCATGCTTCATCCCCAAAGCAATAATAAAAAGGGGACACAAGAACTCACCTTAGTGTCAAGCAACGGTTCCTTTAAGCATAGTGAAAATTCGGGTCCTAGCACCCTATGATCATGATTCAAGTAATAAGCTATAGATTCTTATATTATTGTAAGTGTAATTAAGTGCATGTTTATGGTTAAAGGCGTACGTGGCTGCGTTTCTTAGAAGTTTGCGTCAAAAAGTTTCCTTTTTAGGAAAGTTAGGGTTTTACCACGTGTATGTCAAGTTTTATGGTTCTTATAAAATTTTAACATATTAATAAGTTACACATTAGTTTCTGGTCACGAGGTTACTAAAATTTGGTTAAAATGCAGAATTTAGACTTTGGCCCCTCAAGTTTTAAAATTTACAATTTATACACCAAAGTTTGTCTCCTTACAATTATTGACCCCTAATACTTTCTTAAGGTTCTTCTAGTCTATTTGAGCTTGTTTTAACAATTAAACTTCAGATCTTACTTGGTGGAGTTTAAAACACAAGTCTCTAGTTACCAGTTATGGTAAAACCGACAATTCTAAGCGCCTAGTTTTAAAATCTTCTAATTTCAAGAAAATTCTAACTTTAGTATCTCTAACTTACTAAAATGATATGATTTTCATGGACTTTAGGCTTCTCGTTTATTTTTCATATTTTTATCCAAAATTTCCCCCAGTTGGCTTACTTTTTATAAATAGTTTCTTAAAAATCATTTTTAACTCGATAAATCACTAAGTCCAGATTTTGTTTCCGAAATATTTATTTTTAGCCTGGAATTCTTTTCAAAAAGTTTGTATGTCTCTAAGTTTTGCTATTTTGATTATTCTTCCTCTCCTTTCGGGTCCCTGAATAAGTTGGCCATAATCATACCGTCTATTACTAATTTTTCCAAATCGTCAAACTCAGGATTTCAGGCATTCCAACTCCCAAACTTACTGAAATCTAGTCTTGGGCCTCAGTTTCACTTAGATATTGCTACAATCGGGTGTTTTACACCACTTACACTAGTGTAATCATCACAGATACACTTCAATCATCATTAAACCATTTGTAATCCTCAAACCCAGATTATAAATATGTTTGTTTCACTGTTTTAAACAAGTTATGATTTCGGTTGCTCAAAGAAAGCAGGATAAATGTTGTTAAAACGCATAAAATGAGGGTTTACAAGGTAGAATCCTTGTATATAGACCCCTAGATTCACGGGTTTACATGGAATAGTACCTTGAGTGAAGTTTGAGTCCCATAAATACAAGGTTATGGCAGCAAGCGTTCTGTTAGAACAATAAGAGTATGGTTTGAAGTACGATAAAGGTGAATATGTTATGATTTAGTTCATAGGAGTACAATGACACTTACATTTTAGATTGTTAGTGATATTTGAGTTAATTAGGAGGCTTGAAGGAGATTATGATCTTTGAATCAAAGCTGGAACTTCTTTTTCTTGCAAGAGGAAAAAGAGAAATGCAGATTTGTGTATGTGTGTTCTCGGTTGAGAGAAATCCGAGAGAAAGAGAGTGAGTGACAAGCTTTTTTTTGAAAGTAAGTTTACATGTATGGGAATAAGTGTGAGGTAGAGTGTTGAAGTGGTTTATGGGGAGTTCAAGGAATGTGTGCGCTTGGTAGGTATGGGGCGGCCGAGAAATGATGTTTTTATGTATTTTTTGTAGTTATTATTATTATTATGAGTTTTGTTGAACCGCATATGTATGAATACACATATATATTCGAATTTGTTTAAGTGTTGGAGGATCCTTATTTGTCTCTAATAATCATACAAAGGATAGTATCTAGTCAAATACTAAACTCTAAAATAGTTCTTTACTATCATGAGGTGTAAAACAAATGTGAAAATTGATCAAAAGTTGAATATATAGTCGAATACATAAGTAAAAATTCTAGGCGCATTACAACTGTTTAGGCGCATGACCCATGTTGGGACGCGTGGGACTTAGGCGCATGACAACTGTTTAGGCGCATGAGCGCTGCTGGGACGCCCAAGACTTAGGCGCATGGGCACTGTTCAGGCGTATGGGCACTATTCAAGCGCATGGGCACTGTTCAGGCGGATGACTTAGAAAAACGTCTACTTAAATATTTTGCATAAGTCTTTAACTCATCTTGGGGTCGAGGAGGGGTTGTTACAATATAATAAAATAATAAGGTTTGTACCTTTTACACTTTGGCCCCTCCACTTTTGTTCCTTTTCCCTTCTTGCCAGATACTTTTTATTTTCTCTTCTTTTACGGGGTGTTACAAGTCCCTGAAACCTGTTGCTTCTCAAACAGTTGCTGGTGATACTATCTCACCTCTTCCTTGCTATTACACGTGGGCTTATATCCCTTTGGGTTCTACTGCACTTGCACCAATGTAACCATCATTCTTCCTTCAATCGGAAATGACCACAAGTTGCTTCTCGTAGTTGATTCTTTCACCCACCTCAATATCCTCTAGTGGCACGATCATATCCTCATCGATTGATAACTTTCTTAGATGAGATACATGGAACGTCAGATGAATTCCACTTAACACATCGGGTAGCTCCAATCGATGTGTCACTTCTCCTACCTGAGAAATGATTTGGAATGACCCTCTATACCCTAGTATTAGCTTTACTCGATTCCTAAATCGAATAATCCACCTTCCTAGACGAAGCATTCATTATAATCCATTGCCGTAGGTCGGCACCAAACTCTTGTCAGGCACAGTTGATAAATCCATCTTCTTGCAACACTCAGTGTTTGCCTCATAGGTTACTGGCCAATTCACCTGGAGGTGTACGTCTATCCACCTACGTCTCTCATGGATGATCTAGCAGGAAACAAGAGCTCCCTCAATTCTATCGTGTAATCCTCTAGGGCATCAGGTAACCTAGTAGACTTACCAATAGCAATTCCTACATCGAAGGGCTCTTCGATCTTCCTACTCCTAACGTGCAACTTATCTAGAAGGCAGCAAAAACGAAACTACCACTAGCACTACAATCAAAGCATAGATGCACAAATCTAAGTTACCAGAAACGTAGCTGACGTTACCTCGGAGTCTGATCTAGCCTCCTCCCAGTCATAGCAAAGGCTCTAGCCTTCACTCTCTGTTCTCCTTCCTCGCACTAGAGCTTTCTACCCTCAACTTCCAGTCTCTGCTCATGTGTCCAGTCTCGCCACAGTCGTAGCACTTAGCCATTTGACAATCCCTTGCCATGTGGCCCTCCTTCCCACACTGGAAACAGACGTTCAATCCCCACTTACACTACCCCTCGTGGCCTCTACCACACTTCTTGCATACCTCCTCCCTCCTTGTTACCTTCTTCCGATCATCGACTCTAAATGTCTCACCTCCAAACACAAATCCACCGTCATTGCCTCGCCTTCCATTCCCATTCTTAACATAGTCCCACTCCTCTTTTTTGTTCATTATCGCCATCGCCTCTCGCTCGTCGTACAATCTTCCAGCTAAGTCGACCACCGAGCTAAATGTACCTGGTCGGGTAGCGATTAGATGTCTGCGGATATCTATCAGCAGTCCTTGAATGTAGCTCTTAATCTTTCATGATGCATGCGTCACCTGATCAGGCACCAGCCTAGCCATCTTGTTGAATATAGTGATCGACAGTCCTTGATGTACCTCTAGCTGCAAGAACTCTCTCTTGATCTTGTCTAATTCCTGGTGAGGACAACACTCCTTGATCACCAGCTTCTTCAGTTCACTCCACCTCATCTTCCGACTGCTCTGGTACCTTAGCCTAGACAATGTTGTCCCACCAGCACAAGGCCGAGTCCATAAACGAGTGGGTAGCAAACTTTATCTTTCGATCCTCTTCGCACTTGCTGATATCAAGTACCGCCTCTATCTCTCTCACCCAACGGTGAGCAGCCGCAGCACTCCCGTATCCATCAAACGTTGGGGGCCTGCATCTTTGGAATGCCCCGTAGTTACAGCCTTGTGCAGTTTCCTACACCGTTTCTTCCTCCTCCTCCTCACTAGAGACAACCGTCTCAGTCTCCGGTCATTCTCCTTCTCCTCTACCAGTGGTCCTCCTCTTCTCCTTCCTTTCATCCTCCTTCACCGCTTTAATTACTTCAGTTACCACAGATGGCAGGATCATCTGCATAACTTGATGGACCTTTCTACTACCATCTCTTTCACCGAGGCCCTCAAGTTTGCACTTTCATCACCACCTTCCTAGTGATGCATCTCAGGCTCCTCACGTGTCCTTTCAGTATCCCTAGCCCTATTCCTCGTAACACATGGTTCATCACCACGTCCACCCTTAGAAGCCTTAGATGATCTACCTTCGGCCATCTCTAAACAATATAAGATTCAAACACTAACACGACCATTCAAGGTAATAGCTCGTATTATATCAAATATAGTAAGTCCCTAATTACAGTGGCCAATTGTGATTATCCACTTACTTTACTCTTCACACCCTAAGCATTTCCTATCCTGACAATATATCAGTCTCTAAATCTACACAAAAGCATACTAGCCACATAACATGTGCACATAATACCCGTTATTCATTAACTTACATAAAAGGTTTACAATAAACCTTTACCTTCAGGCCCGTAGCTACTAGGACTGGCATCCCTTTCTTTTCGTCCCATTCTCAGTTTAAGATTAGGTTCTAAAAATATTTACCCAATTCACTTAAACTTTACCTCTCATACCAACTTGTAAGGCCCTGTTCCCTGGACGCTTGTAGTTGGATATTCACGCACATAAAACATTTTTAAACATACATTACTATTGCAGCAAAATTTAAAAATTTTCATTAATAATTAAAAACATGTTATTTCATTACATTAAAACATGTTATTTCATTACCTTACAACATTTGTGTTCATATCAAAATACAATAACATGTCAAAATGTGGATGCCATCCTCAAAATGCTCCTAGTAGCTTATTCATCTAAGCCTACAACTACTCAGCATCAACAAAATACCTACCAACTATCATGCACATAAAAAGTCATCAACGCTAAGTGAGTTCTAGTTTTATAATAAAATAATTTACTTCCTTTAAAAACTAGTCTTTACATTCATCCGTGGTCATACATCATACGTACACTCATTCTATATCCTTCATTCGTTTCGTTCTTTCATATTTTCATTGTTTCATTCTTTTCATTAATATTTACTTCCATATTCGTACGTTCATTTCGAGCTTTTCACTGTCTTTTTACTTTCTTTCTCTTAGTTTTTTTCGTACTTTACGTTCCTCGGTGATCATACAACATACGTACATACTGATAATAACTATTATTATCTTCATCATCTTTCATTCATTCATTTATTTCTTTGTTCATTACTCATCATTACTCGAATCTTGTCTCGTGCAATATCCCCGACTCATGCTCGAAAGTTGATGTTGTACTGGGGCCTGTACACAAACCCCCAACTCATGTCCGAAGACTGACACAGCACCGGGATACGTGACGAAGATCCCATCTCGTATGCAACACCCCCAACGCATGTCTGAAGACTGATACTGTGTCTGGGCCTGTAAACAAATCCCAAACTCATGCCTGAAGACTGACATAGTACTGGGGCGGGTAACAAGACCTTATCTCCTTCACACGTCATTCTGTCTCATGCAATACCCCCGACTCATGCTCAAAAGCTGATACTGTGTCGAGGCCTGTAAACAAACCCCCGACTCATGTCCTAAGACTGACACAGTACCGGGGTACGCGACACTGATCTCATCATCCATCACTTCCATACACATCATTCGTGCTTATCTCAAGTATTCATTCGTTTTGTACTTTATCATTATCTCGTGTTTTTGTTCGTTTGGTACTTTATCATTATCTTTTGTATTCGTTCGTTTTGTACTTCATCATTATCTTTCGTATTTGTTCGTTTCGTACCTTATCATTATCTTTCACTTCTGTTACAAAATACTTTATGTTCATTCATTTATTCTTTCATTTATTCATACATGATACCATATAAAGTATTACATAACATAATACATACGTTTTGAAAACTCTTTAACAAAGAATGATAACACATCACTCATACACATACACATCATAAACTTCATCACATCACCAAGCACACATCAAGCATAAGCCATCACATCATCACATGGCCTATCTCCCCATCCTACCACTTCAAATTCATTTAGAAAATCCTAAGTCCAAAATAGGCGCAGGGGGCATTTCAGGCGCATGAGCATAAAAATTCTAAGTGTAAAACAGTCTAGGTGCTTTAGCACTATTTGGGCGCTTTACCACTATGCAGGCGCATGACGCCTGTTCGGGCGCTTCAACACTTAGGCGCATGAGCAACTCTGGGCGCATGAGCACTCTTTGACCATATGACCCAACACTTAGGCACATGGGCACTTTTTCTGGCGCATGACTACTATTTGGGCGCATGACCTTAGACGCATGAGGACAGTTAGGTGCATGAGCACACTTAGGCGCATGAGGACATTCTAGGCGTATAGGAACCCCCTGAAATATTTTCTATGCTACAAACAACACCCAACTATCATTCTAAATTCACCCAAACACGAATCTAACATACTAAGGCTCTTAAAACATGCTAAACATCAATACTAACCGAAGAACATCCTCTAAAAAACATACTACTACAAGGCACATTCGAATATCATACTAAAACCCATGCTTACTTTTTAAAAATGTTTACTTGGTATGCATAATAGCCCCCAAACACTTTAAAATTAGTAAAAACGGGTTCTAGAAACTCAACTTGAACAGCCTTTGAGCAATTCACTTTGGATCTGAGTCTCCGTTGCGTTTTCAGCACTAAAATCCCGAAAACAAGCGTCAAACACCAAGAACTTCAGTTAACAACTTGTGAATTCGGTTAAAACCGAACATATATCAAGAAAACTTACCTTTGCAGCTTCTTCTTCCTCTTTCTCTCTCTAAAACAGAGAACTTCTTCTCTCTTCTTCTTTTTCAACCGAGGATGAGGTTTAAGAAACCAAAGCGGGCGGCCATACCCATTTATATAATAAAATAATAAGGTTTGTACCTTTTACACTTTGGCCCCCTCCATTTTTGTTCCTTTTCCCTTCTTACAAGATACTTTTTATTTTCTCTTCTTTTAAATAAAACTTGGGGTGTTACAGTTCTGTGTTAAGACTTTGGAGATCATTTGTTGTTGTTGATGAAGATCTTTTAGTAACATGTGTTCCTTTATCTTTCACACAATCTTTGAAAGATTAAACTTGACTTTCAACACTTCAGAAGTTTTGAAAACTTTGGAAGTTTTAGAGACTATGCCTTTGGAAGATCTTGCCTTCAGTGCAGCAAGCTTTAGTGCTTCGGAAGCATTCCTTTCTTTTGAGACCAAATTTTCTTCCGAGACCAAATTTCTCCCTAAGGCAAGTTTTCACTTGTCTTTATTACTACCTTGGAGCTTCCGAAAAGAAAATATTTTCCTTTTGGAATCATTCTTCTTCTTCTTCTTCTTAGAAGCCTTCTTCTTGGTCATGTATATAGTACTTTTGGGATTGTAGATACAATCCTTAGCAAGATGAGAATTACTACCACACATGATACAATCAACTGGCTCTCTTCTGAGAGTCTGAGTAGAAGACTAACCTTGATCACTTTCCATCTCCATCTTCATCTTCTCAGATGTCGTAGCAAGCTTCCTAGGGTGAGGCTTGCTTTTGGAGCTGCATGGTCAAGGAGTGTAGCTGTGGTCCACAGCTAATCAACCTTCTTTTCTTCATAGGGATGAGTTGGACATGAACTAGAACTCTTGGTACTAGAGTTCATAGTTGAGTCCACAGCCTTACTACTTTAAATCCTATAGAGATAAAGACTTGTTTTTGCTTGGAGTTGAAAGTGGACTTGATCTCTTAAGCATTGTTTGATCTTCTTTTAGCTGCTCTGATCAAGTTCTTCCTCTTAGACTTTGTCATCCCTGGTTCCTTCCTCTCCTCAGGAGAATAGTGACTCTTTGTAGGATGATCTTCTTCGCTCGTCTCACATCCATCCTTTACTATCTCTTGATAGGATCTCGGCCTCCTAGTTTGATCAATTTGAGCAGATATGCAGCGGAATAGCAATGAATAACAAATTCAATCGAGAATACACAATATATAGGCGATAACAGAATTTGTTATAGAGAGAGAAAGTTCTGCCAAAAAGAATATTTC
>BJCN01009619.1:15000-18745 GCA_018326445.1 Flaveria brownii | reverse complement strand
TGATCCTGGTTTGCTCACACCCCTCCGTGATAGATTCCAGACCCGGAATTTGAGGGTGTGACACAAACCCCAACTCATGTCCGAAGACTGACACGGTACTAGAGGGTGCAACAAGACCTCATCTCTCTCATATGTCATTTTATCTCATGTAATACCCCCCTCTTATGTCCAAAGACTGATAATGTGTCGGGGCCTGTAAACAAACCCACGACTCATGTCCGGTGACTGACGGTACCGGGGTACGCGACACGAATCTCATCATTTGTCACTTCCATACTCATCATTCGTTATCTCATGTGTTCGTTCGTTTTGTACTTTGTCGTATCGTTCGTTTCGTACTTTATCGTTATCTTTCACTTCATTACATAATACTTTACGTTCATTCGTTTATTTGTTCATACATCATACCACGTAAAGTCATACATAAGGTATTACAAAACATAATACATACATTTTGAAAACTCTTTAACGAAGAAAGATAACATATCACTCACATACATACACATCATAATCTTTATCACCTTATAATGCACACACCAAGCATAAGCCATCACATCATAACAGGGCCTATCTCCCCATTCTACCACTTAAAACCACTTAGAAAATCCTTATTCCAAAATGGGTGCATGGGACTTTTCAGGGGCATGAGCATGAAAATTCTAAGTGTAAAACAGTCTGGGCGTATGGACACTAGTTGGGTGCATGAGCCCTGTTTAGGCGCTTTACCACTATGCAGGCGCATGACACCTGTTCAAGCACATCAACACTTAGGCGCATGAACAACTCTGGGCGCATGGCCACTATTTGGGCGTATGACCCAACACTTAGACTCCTAAGCAATTCTGGATGCATGGGAACACTATTTAGGCGTATGGCCCACACTTGGGCGCATGGCCAACACTTAGGCGCATGGCCAACATGTTGGGCGCATGGGCTATTGTTCAGGCGCATGGACTAACACTTAGCCACCTGCACAAAATCTGGGCGCATGGTTACTATTTGAGTGCATGTCCTTAGGCGCATGAGGACATTTAGGCGCATGAGCACACTTATGCGCATAGGATCATTCTGAAATGTTTTCTACACTACCATCAACACCCGTTTCCCATTCTAAACACACCCAAGCACAGATCTAACATACTAAAGCTCTTAAACATGCTAAACATCAATCCTAACCCATAAACCAACTCTAAAACATACATACACACATCATTTTCGAACATAAAGTTGTAAACCCATGGTTTCTTTTAAAAACGTTTACGTGGTATGCATAATAGCCCCCAAACACTTTAAAATCAGTAAAAAGGGGTTCTAGAAACTCACCTAAAGCAAATCTTCAAACTAAACACTTCCACGAGCAAGCTCAACTTCAAATTCTCAAACAAGAACTCTAAAACACCAAAAATTCGGTTAAACCGCTTGTGAATTTGGTTAAAACCAAACATATACTTAAGAAAACTTACCTTTGCAGCTTCTTCATCCTCTTTCTCTCTCTAAAACTGAGAGCTTCTCTCTCTTCTTCTTTTCAGCCGAGCATGGCCAAAATGGGCGGCCATGCTCTTTATAATATAAAATAATAAGGTTTTGTACCTTTTTACACTTTACCCCCTTCCACTTGTATCCATTTTCTTTTCTTTCTATTTACTTTTCTTTTCTCTTCTTTTAAATAAAATTCGGGGCGTTACAAGTCCACTCCCCTTATATAGGTTTTGTCCCCGAAACCTAAACCTGTCATTTCTCGAATAGTTATGGGTGATACTGTCTCACCTCTTCCTTGATCTTACACGTATGTTTAGTTCCCTTTAGGCTTTACTACACTCGCACAAGTGAAACAACCATTCTCCTTAGCCCCTCTCTTCTTCTATCAGAAACGATCACAAGTTGCTTCTCGTAGTTGATTCTCTCACCCATCTAAGTATTCTCTAGTGGCACGATCATATCATCATCGATTGGGCACTTTCTTAGATGAGATATATGAAACGTCAGATGAATTCCAAGTAATTTATCAGGTAGCTACACTCAATGTGTCATTTATCCTACCGGAGCAACCATTTGGATTGACCCTCTATGCCCTAGTATTAGCTTTACTCGCTTTCTAAATCGAATGATACACTTTTCTAGACAAAGCCTTTATCATGATCCATTGTCGTAGGTTGGCACCAAACTTTTTGTCGGGCACGGTCGAT
Source organism: Flaveria brownii (assembly GCA_018326445.1). Classification (NCBI taxonomy): domain Eukaryota; kingdom Viridiplantae; phylum Streptophyta; class Magnoliopsida; order Asterales; family Asteraceae; genus Flaveria; species Flaveria brownii. The sequence continues at coordinate 16,559 of BJCN01009619.1, read as the reverse complement.
CAATCCATCTCCTGGCAACACTCGGTGTTTGCCTTATGGGTTACTGGCCAATTCACCCGGAGGTGTACATCTATCCACCTACGTTTATTATGGATGGTCTAGTAGGAAACAAGCGCTCCCTCAATTATATCACGTAATCCTTTAGTGCATTAGGTAACCTAGTAGACTTACCAATAGTAGTTCTTTCATCTAAGGACTTCGATCTTCCTACTCCTAACGTGCAACTTATCACAGAAGGCGGTAGGAATAAAACTACTACTAGTACCACAATCAAAGCATAGATGCACAAATCTAAATTATCAAAACGTATCTGACGTTACCTCGGAGTCTGATCTAGCCTCCTTTCGGTCATAACAAAGGCTCTAGCCTTCACCCTCCGTTCTCCTCCCTCGCACCGGAGCTTCCTACCCTCGACTTCTTGTAGTCTCTGCTCATGTGTCTAGTCTTGCCACATTTGTAGCATTTAGCCATTTAACAATCTCTCTCCCTGTGGCCCTCCTTTCCATACTGGAAGCAGACGTTCATTCCTCACTTGTACTCCCCTTCGTGGCCTCTATCACATTTCTTACATACCTCGTCCTTCCTTGTTATCCTCTTTCGATCATCAACCCTCATCGTCTTACCTTCAGCCACAATTCTACCATTATGGCCTCGCCTTCCATTCCCATTCTTAACATAGTCTCGCTCCTCCTCTTCATCTGTTATCGCCATTACCTCTCGTTCGTCGTACAATCTCCCAGCTAAGTCGACCACCGATCTAAATGTACCTAGTCGGGCAGCAATCTGCGGATATCTGTCGACAGTCCTTGAATGTACCTCTTAATCTTTCATGATGTATGCGTCACCTGATCTGGTACCAGCCTAGCCATGTCGTTGAATTTAGTGGTGTACTGCTGGTGTGTCATCGTTCCCGCCTTCAGCTGCAGGAACTCTCTCTTGATCTCGTCCAATTCCTGGTGAGGGCCAAACTCATCGATCACCAGCTTCTTCAGTTCACTCCACTTCATTCTTCTGATTGCCCTGGTAGCCTCAGCCTGGACAATGTTGTCCCACCAGCATAAGGTCGAGTCCACGAATGAGTGGGTATCAAACTTTACCTTTTGATCCTCTCGGCACTCGCTGATATCAAGTACCACCTCCATCTCTCTCACCCAATGGTGTGCAGTCGTAGCGCTCCTGTTTCCATCAAACGTTAGGGGCTTGCATCTATGGAATGCCTCATGGTTACAGCCACGTGCAGTTTCCTACACCGCTTCTTCTTCCTCCTCATCACTAGAGAAAACCATCTCAGTCTCCGGTCATCCTCCTTCTCCTCTCCTAATGGTCATCCTCTTCTCTTTCCTTTTATCCTCCTTCACCGCTTTAATTACTTCAGTTACCACAGACGTCAGAATCGTCTGCATGACTTGATGAACCTCTTCTACTACCGCCTCTTTCACCGAGGCCCTCAAGTTTTCACTCTCATCACCACCTTCCTAGTGATGGATCTCGGGCTCGTCACGTGTCCTTTCGGTAGCCCTAGCCCTATTACTCGTAACACGCGGTTCAGTACCACATCC
>BJCN01009619.1:0-10000 GCA_018326445.1 Flaveria brownii | reverse complement strand
CAATACATGGATAAGTTTGTCATTGTCTTTATCGAAGAGATACTTATTTATTCTATGGACCAAGATGATCATGCCAGAAATCTAAAAATGGTTCTAGAAAACCTTCGACAAGAAAAGCTTTACGTAAAATTCTCTAAATGTAACTTCTGGAAAAGAGAAGTTCAATTCATTGGTCACACGATAAATGAGAAGGGAATACAAGTAGATCCAGCCAAGATAGAAGTTGTGATGAAATAAGAATCATCGAAGAATCCCAGTGAAATTATGAGATTTTTGGGATTAGCAGGATAGTATTGAAGGTTTATTCAAGGCTTCTCCAAGATTGCTACCCCTTTAAAATCTTTGACTCGAAAGAATGTAAAGTTTGACTGGGACCAAAGCAAGAGGAAGCTTTCAACCTTCTAAAACAAAAACTTAGCAGTGCTTCCATACTTGTATTACCAGATGGTAATAAAGACTTTGTAATATATTGTGATGCCTCATCTAATGGTTTAGGTTGTGTGTTGATGCAATGAAATAAGGTTATAGTCTATGCATCACGACAACTAAAAGTTAATGAAAAGAACTATACTACGCACAACCTTGAATTGGGTGCTATAGTGTTTGCCTTAAATACTTGGCGACATTACTTATATGGTACTAAGTGTGTAATCCAATCATACCATAAGAGCTTACAACAAATATTTAATAAAAAGATGTTAAACATGAGGCAAAGAGGGTAGATGAAACTTCTCAATGATTATGATTTTGAAATCAAATACCATCCAGGTAAAGTTAACGTAGTCATGGATGCTCTCAGTTAGAAAGAAAGAGTTAACCCAATTAGGGTAAAAGCATTAAAGATAGATGTCAAGCTTGATTGGAAAGACCAAATCAAGAATGCTCAAACTGAAGCATTAAAAGAAGAGAATGTTCAGGCTAAAAGAATGATGGGTAATTAAAATTTACTGACTCAAGGAATGGATGGAATCCTAAGATTTGGTCAGAGAATTTGGATCATGAAATTTGGAGGTATTTAGGAAAAGTATTGGATGAAGACCACAAGTCCAAATACACAATGCACCCGAAGCAAACAAAATATATAAACATATTCGAAATCACTACCCGTAGCCTAATATGAAAGATCCATAGCCCAGTATGTAGAGAAATGCTTAACATGTCTACAAGTTAAGATTGAACATAAAAAACCAGCCGGTCAGTTACAAAAATTAGAGTTGCCAGTACGGGAAATGGATAGAGTGATGATGGATTTTGTCACGAAACTTCCAAGAACACGAAAATGATATAATGTTATATGAGTCGTGGTTGACAGACTAGCCAAGTAAGTATATTTTTTCTACCCGTAAGTGAGAGCTATCCAATAGAAAAACTAGTCAAGATATATATTGATAAAATAGTAAGTAAATACAGAGTGCCTTTATCCATTATCTTTGTTAGGGATAGCCGATTTACATCCAGATTCTGGATAAGTTTTTAACAAGAACTTGGAACCAAAATCAATTTAAGCACTGCATATCAATCTCAAACCGATGGTTAGAGTGAGCGAACAATTCAAACATTGGAACACATGTTGCGTGCTTGTGTGACTGATTTTGGAGGTAGCTGGGATGATCATTTGCCTTTGATTGAATTATCATATAACAACAGCTACCATTCCAGCATTAAAGCTGCATCGTTTGAAGCCTTATACGAAAGGAAGTTTAGAACTCCCATCTGTTGGACAAAAATAGGGGATGATCAGTTGACTAAAACCAGAATTATTCTTAAGACAACTGAGAAAATCTAACAAATAAGGCAATGACTAAAGGCTGCTCAAGATAGACAGAAGAGTTATGTAGATAACAAAAGGAGGCCTTTAGAATTTCAAGAAGGAGACTACTAAATACTAAAAGTCGCACCATGGAAATGAGTGATGAGATTTGGTAAACGCGTGAAGTTAAGTCCAAGGTATATTGGACAATTTAAAATCATCACAAAGAATTAGTATAGTTGCATACAAGTTAGAACTACCTAAAACCTTAAGAGGTATTCATGATACCTTTCATATATCAAATCTAAGGAAATACTTAGCATTCCAACTCAAGCAGTGTCATTTGAGGACGTGCAAGTAGACGAGAAACTAAACTTCAAAGAAAGACCGTTAAAGATTCTTGATTTTCAAGAGGAAATTTTAAGAAAGAAGATAATTCCACTAATATTAGTTCAGTGACAAGGTCAGAAAAGAGCTAGAGAAGACTTGGGAATTAGTAGAAGAAATAAAAACCAAATATCCTCAATTATTTGAGTAGCCAATTTCGAGGACGAAATTCTTTTAAGTAGAGGAGAATGTAACATTCCGAGCGTTTGGGTCATATGTAATAGTTGAAGTACAAGCAATATGAACTTCGCATTTCTTATATCGTTAAACGAGTGAGTAATGAGTAATTTGTCTATTTGAAATTTAAAGTTTTAGATGAAATTTTTACGTTATAAGAGACCGTTTGAATATAATAATAATATATTATATTCAAACATGCTCTGCTTTAGACGAAACTTAGTTTGACTCGTAGAGAAAAATAAGCTCGTCATGACGACATATTCGAAACGTTATACATTAAAAGTTATAAGAGAAAAATGAAGTAAACGGCTGAATTAATTATATTAAGTAAGCAAGCAAGCCAGCTACTCAATTGTATCCCATATCGTCTGCACAAGAATTTCAACTGCCTGCCTTTACCTTATAAATAGAAGACTTAAGGTTGAATTTAGAATATAAGTTTCTTTGGGAATGCTCTAATATAAAGAGAATCTAGAGTTCTCAATACCTCATTGGGTGTTACTAGTAGACGTTTTTAGAGCTCGAGTAGGAGGGTGAGTAGGGGAGACTACATCAAATTATCATAGATAGTTTTCAAGTATGTTCTTGTTTAATTATATCTTAAGTTATTATAGTTATTATAGTTGTTATAGTAGTTATTATTATTATTATAACTATCACTATCACTGTCACGGTCACTATTATTGTCACCGTCACCGTCATTTTCATTGTCATTATTATTATTATTAACATTATTAGGCGTTAGGGTTATTAATGGGGAACGTATTGGGTAGCCCCGAGGGTTGGCACAGGCATGACGGAAATATTTGAGATATGCCAACTAGTAAGGGTTGTACCAAATGTTTGGCATAGGGTAAGAGAAAGTACCGAATAATACCAACAAATAGAAAAGGATAATGAATTATCACTAAGATAGCTGCTAGCTAGAATGTAGCTTAAATAATATTACTTTATGTATAGGATAATATCTGACAGTAGTGAACCTGAACAGATATATCACTGATCTGATCAGTTAAGGTGAGTTTCTCTAAAACTGTTTTCTAAAACAGGATGTGATGTTCTGATAACTGGTAATAATTGAATAATTGAATATCAATAGCATCTGTGATATGTGGCAATGCTTGATAGGATGTTTGAGGACTACTTGTGTGATTCTGCTTTATCCAATGGAGTTTCTAAACATAGCCTGATTATGTGAATTTATATCACGCTTACTCTGTTACTATCTGTTTTCCATGGTCGTATCTACTTGATGCAATAGTCAATATTAATATGTTTTGAATTTTGAAGAATGTTAAATTCATGAACTCACAAGCTTTATGATAAGTCCCAAATGTTTTTATTTTATAGACACGCATCCTAGGTGCTAGGTGATTACATAAATAAGAGATTATGGACTAAGCCTATGAGGAGATAAAGTTCTAAAGTGCTACTGAAGATTTGGATATCTAGTATAGTTAAAATGATGTAATATTTAGTGTAATATGACAAATGTATAATACGCTATAATGTATAATTATAGTTTGACTTCCGCTATGTATTATCTTATTACTATGTGCTTTATATATCCGATACATAACGCTCCCTAGGGTGTGCCCTAGGAGTCTATCAAAAGTCCCTGCGATTGACTTTTATAAGGATAATCGATCGATTTTTATAATCGATGACCTAACACAGTTGTTGCAGATACATGAATCGTCCATGCGATTGGCTTTCCCGATGTTGCAACGGAATGCGACGGTCAAATCATATGTGACGACGTAAACCAGCGGGGGTGGAACACACGTTACTCCTTCAGTTGCACAAACGAAGTAGAGGAACTGTTGTCTCTTCTTTATTGAACCTTCGACCAGTCTGACAGAAGTTGCGATGGGAGTGGGTGCCGAGGGTAATGGATCGTCGGAGTGGCCTAATTGAAACCGTCCTGATGCTTGAAACCATTGGTATTGAAGGCGCCCTGTGATGACATTGAAGTGCCTTAACTGGTATTGAAACCGTCGCTTCAATCCTACACATTGTTTCACTTGAAGGTGGAGGGTAAGAGCGGCCGGGCGGTTCACTTCAGGTAATGGAGGTGATTAGAGGTGGATGGGAGGGGAATTAAAAGAGCGCGTCTTAAAAAAATAAGTGAATTTTTAATCTTGTCCATCTTTTATATTTTATATAGTAGTAAAAATATAAATAGATATTATTATAATTTGTTTTGATAAAAATAGTACTCAATAAACAAGAGAGCTTAAGTCAAGCTTAAACTTGAAAAAAATTAAAACTAAAAACTATACTATATTAACCGATGTCAGCCTCAAAATTAAAGTTTTACACGAGCCGAGCTTAAGCACAAGTTGATTCTCTTAAGGCAAAATGATCACAACAAGACTCTAGACAAGCTCAGACTTGGTTCTACTTCTCTATCCATCTTATGTAACCCTAGTCATAAAATTTGTATAGATTATTAATCGATAAATTGAATTTGTTAATGGGCTTGCTAAATTAAAAATTAAATGTGTATGGACTTAATAGTTAATTATTTGATTCAAACTTAAATTATCCAAAATAGTTTTTAATGGACTTATTATCCATACTAATTGATTTATATTTGTTAATTATTTTGTGAGGATCGATTTCAAAATTATTGTGTTGGTCTTTAAAATTATTGGGTCGGTGTCAACATTTCTTTAGGGTCGGCTCAAGGTTTTATGACGGTTGGCGACAAAAGTTCACACGGGCATACGAAATTTGATCGTATGTAAAGTATTAAAAATATTTTCATGTGGTTCAGGTGACTCCCAACCCAAACATTGGGTCCGGTCCACCCCTGATTATGAGTAAAAAAATATTTTTCAAGTAAAAAGAAGAGTGGGAGATTAATTGATATTTGTAACAAACAAAGTATGCAAAAAAAGTAGTTATTCAAGGTTTGGGTATTGGAGATTTGGGGGAAGGAGGTAGGTGAGTTTTGGAATTCACGAATGGATTAATGAGTCGATTAATTATGATGGAAGGATATTAATTCCAAAAAGAGTAAATTATCATTTTCGTCCTGACGTTTTGTTAAATTTGTCATTTCAATTCAAAAATATTTTTTTATCATTTCAGTCACTGTAGTTTATCAAATGTTGTCATTTTCATTCACTCCACTAACTCCGTTAAGATTTCCGTTAAATATGAGGGTATTTTAGTATTTTTCGAAACTCTAATCATCCAACTAAAACAAAGTAATCAATTAATATTCAATTAAAATTAAAAAACATACGAAGCGACTAATGAGACCGGGCGCTTCGATTTAAAATATTTGATTAACTCTAACTCATATTGTTCGATTGGGGTATATTATTTAGATTCAGTTAATCATCATATTTTGTTCTAACATGTATATTTATTTGATTGTGATCTACTGTGAGATTGAGGTCTGTTGTTGTCATGCTTTGTTTGATTGAGATCTGATATTATCACGTTACGTGACAACAATAGATCTCAATCAAACAAAATGTGACAACAATAGATATCAATCGAACAATGGTGCACTTTCGAACAAAACATTAATATCAATTGAAATGTCACAGCAGACCTCAATTGAAGAAAATAATTTATAGTTAATCAAAACTTTTAAATTGGAACGTTCGGTCTCACCGGTAGCTTCATATGTTTTTTTTGTTTTAATTAAATATTAATTGATTTTTTTATTTTAATTGGATAATTAAGGTGTTGAAAAAGACTAAATAACCCTCATATTTAACGGAGATTTTAAGGAAGTTAATGGAGTGGATGCAAATGGTAACATTTGGTTAACTATAGTAACTGAAATGGCAAAAAAAAAGTTTTTGGATTGAAATGGTAAATTCAACAAAACGTCAGGCACGGAAATAACATTTTACTCTTCCAGAATGATGATAACAGTATAGGTTACTTCAACCCAAAATATTTGGAAAATGGAGAATTCAGGCACGCAATTCAAATGGAAGCGAGCACTAATGATTCTTAGCTCAACTGGTTAAGGTAAGATCAGTGGTGGAGCTTGAACATTCACGTAGAGGGGGCGGGGGCGAAATTAATTTTTTTAGGGGGGGCAAACTTGATATTTATATAAAAATTTACACTACCGGGCAAAAATTTACACTACCGGGGCAAAAATTTACACTACCGGATTAAAATTTGACACTACCGACGAAAAAAAGAGGGGGGGCGGCTACCCCCCCCCCCCCCAAGTCCCCCTTTTCCTCCGCCAATGGGTAAGATATTCATCATATGTAAATAAATGGAGGTCATGGGTTCAAGTCTCACTTTGAGCAAAATACTTTGAGTTGAGTCAGGGGTTTTCTTTGCAATGGGTTTCCTCCTGAGGGGGTTAGGGGTGTGGTCCCGGTTGGGAAACGGATAGGCGGATCCGATTAAGATAACACCTATCCTCCGAACCAGGGTCTTACGTTTGCCGTTAAAAAAAATGGAAGCGAGTAATTCGATAGGTGAAAAATCGTCCAACGAAATCTGTTTGAGTATGAACTCTGGTTAAAACAAATAGCAAAAATTTTAAAACGTTCTTGGTAAGTGAAGGTTTTTCACACCCTTAAGCAAAGGTCATGACGAGCAGTTGGATTTGCACATTTTTATAGCCTTTTATTTCTAATTAAAGTGGACGTACTAAGATCTTTAAAATCAAAATATACAACCAAATTTCTCTTAGGGTTCATATATCGGGGTCTTGTCATGCAAAATACTGCTCATGCCAAATAGTCGTCTAATGCTTTTAACTCAAACATCAATTTTACCTGATATACAGGCTAAAACTACTCCGCTTACACTATTAAATTTCTAGTTTGATATTTGCAAACAACGTTTATTTGGAACATGCTTTTAACAACTAATTAAAGAGGTTTAACTAAATAAAAGTTAGTCTCAAAATCATTGAGCATGTTTTTTAAAACTTACTTATTCAGAGACTCCATAAACCATTAAGTTGTGATTTTTTAATGAACCAAACATACTCTACATTTAATCGATTAAGCAGTAGACAATTAATGAAATAATTAAGAGACTATCAAATAGCCCCTAAGCTTGCAATTATGATCAACACAAAAGTTCTTTATCGCGGTGACACTTATTGGCGATGCTATCGCCTACATGTTCCTATGCGACACTTACTAGTGTCAGCCAATTAAGTACATGGTGACACTTCTTGTTGACTATAAGTAGCACTTTTTGTTTTTCATTTTAGGTTGAACTTCCAATAGTAACTAGGTGGCATCCTCTAGCGCTTCGTGGCGAGTTTTTGTAACTATATAATTCCATATTAGAAGGCTCAGAAACAGGAGTCGTCGTGATTGTAAACACTCATATTCAACGCCAGAACAACTTTGTGTGGCTGCAAACACTTGTATTTGATGCCATAACAATTATGTGTGGCTGTAAATAATCGTTTACCACACCCTTAAACACGACTTCTCCTTTTACACAATGGACAGTCCTAGTTCAAAAGTCTGAAGCATATGCAAGATTAGATACATTTCCTAATTTTAAACAAAAAGTGACTCGTAGATGCTTGATGGATAAGCTACAAGTGTCTGGATGCCCAAAAAGTAATTGAATACATGGACAACTCACTTGTATTCCAAAGGCTTTTAGGCCTTCTTTGATACCATGTTTATGCAAGGGATTTCTATGCAGAAAACGAAATTCATAAATCTCAAACAAATCTTAAAGCCAAACAAAAGTAGTAGCTATTACAACTATGGATTGTTGTAGAACGTGTACTCAAATTGTTATTAGATTTTTCATGTACTAACAAAAAAGCCAGACCATATGCAGCAAAAAAACCCTCTATCATGGTGGAACCGGTAAAAAGAGATTCCCGAAGAGGCCACGATCTCCGGATCCGACACCAATGCCCACATCCAGTCACTCAAATCTGCGTATACCGAAGACAAAAAAGGATGTATAGAGAGGAAGGAAGCCAAGTTGTACGAGACGCTGTACAAGTTGTAAGCCACTATTCATTCGCTTCCTTTATTAATAGATAGGATGATTTCAGCTTTTGTGTGTGTTTGAGTATTATTGTGTTATTTGAATAATTAGGGTTTGGATTAGCGAAAAAAGAAATCATTGTAATCGTCTTTTGGGTTAATATCAATGAATCACCATGAGCATGGTGTTTAGTTTGAGTTGTTAATTATTTTCAACATTTCTGTATATATTTTGGTTGCTTAATTATTATCAAACAAATTGGTAATCTAAGCATTCTAACTACTGAGAGTATCATTTTGTGTTAGATCTTAATCAAAAGCACCTATGGTTTCATACAATATGAAATCAATCAATTATGCAGCATATATTCATAATGCAAACCGGTCAAATTTTATTTACATGTGTTTCATCCCAAGATTCATGTCAAAAGAGGGTTATAAAATCTCATAATCTCAATAAAACTTTGTTTAGCATATGATCGATTGCAAAACAGTTTTTTTTTTGAACTGCCAAAATTCATGTAAAAACTAGCAAGAAGCTAGTGAGAGGAACTACAATAAGTTAAAACATAAATTTACACCATAGGTTCCAATCTAGATTCCCGACCTTTCCTCTAGTTTTTATCCAAAGGTAGGAAAGGGTCTTGATATCGCCTATAATCTCGAAAGCACCTTTTCTTTTGTTGTTAAAAGTCCTTTCATTTCAACCCTTCCAAATGCACCAAAAGGAGATTAGAGAAATTGTATAAATTAGACTTTTGAGACCGCTCGACCCCGGGAGGCAGCTAACTTGATGAAGAAGAGATTCCACTGAGGTGATTTGAGGTCTCGGTATTTTAATCCAAGTGAAAATCGAGTCCCAAACCATATGAGCTATATCACAGTTGATCAAAATGTGATTCACATTCTCCTCGTACAATCTACAAGTAGAACAAGTAACTTCATTGACAATACCAAGTCTCATAAGAGAGGCTTTGGACGAGATTCGCCAGAGACGGCTCTCCAAGCAAAAACATTAGTCTTGATTGGCACCCATCTGGACCAATGAAAAGCTCGATCTTCAAAAGGAAGTTTTACTTCATCGATCTTTCGTCTAACATCCTCGGAAACAAATGTGCTTGAGTTGCTTATGAGATCATTAAGGTCAAGGCCCAACAGGTTAATTTTGATTCAGATCTACCCCAACAAAAGTCTCTTCTTAGTCGTTCAAGAGAATTTATTACATGAGTGGGAGCACGAAATAGAGACAAAAAATAAAGCGGTGTATTTCCAAGAACCGATTTAATTAAGGTGATCCTACCACCAATGGAGAGCATGGAAGATTTCTAAAGGGGTCCTGCTGGGGACAGCGCATGTGTTTTTGGGGAGAAACCGGATCAAAAGGTCACGGTTTGGCCAAACCGTGACACTTTGGGGAGAAACCGGATCAAAAGGTCACGGTTTGGCCAAATCGTGACCTTTTGAGATATTTTTTTAATCAAAAGGTCACGGTTTGGCCAAAAGGTCACGGTTTGAGATATTTTTGAGATTTTTTTAGTAGTGAAATAAATTAAATGGTATTTCTTGAGAATTGAAATACATTAAAAATTTATTTCTTGAAAGCTAAAATACATTAATTTATATTTTTTGTGAACTAGAATAAACTAAAATACACGACGGAAACAATTCACCATGCAGCGGCGCCACCGACGACGGAGATCCAACGCCGCCCCATAAGCCATCTGTA
>BJCN01009414.1:0-12638 GCA_018326445.1 Flaveria brownii | reverse complement strand
AGTAAGAATTTATGAATGAATGTGAATGAAAGAAACGAACGTGAATGGTAATGATGTACGTTGATTGAATGAAAGTTAATGAGCGAATGATGAAGATAATAATGATATTATCTATGTGTACGTATGATGTGTGATCGCATACAAAAGTAAAGAATGTTTTTTTTAAACGAAAGTAAAGTATGTTTTATTATAAAAACTAGAACTCGCTCAGCAACACTGACTTTTTATGTGTTTCCAGTTGGCAGGTAATGATTGCTGAGGATGGCACGGGGCGGCTACTCGGCTCATTTTGGATGGCATTCTTTTGCATAATGTTTTTGCATTGTAATGCGAACAAACGATGTTTTGTAACGAATATTGTATTAACTTGCACAAGCATTTATATATAAATGAAAGGTTATTTTAATGTTCCGCTACGATGTTTTATGAAATATGAATGTAATTATATGTGTTATGTGCGATGATTGACCAGCTGTGATGTGTTCGGGAACGGGGCCTTACACTTAAATGTAGTACATAATGATGCAGGGGTAGTAAAAATGGTCTAAGGTATAGATGATATCTCCGATTTGTAGATGATGGTGAAGTTATGAGCTCATTTCTAGTATCTACAATTATAATTACACTTGTAAAGTTAATAAAAATGGTTATATAGAAATGTTATAAATGTAAAGATATATTTTGAGATTATCATAAATGGTGAGTGAAAGTAAATGAGAAAATGAAAACCCACTTTTTCTTCTTAAAGAGAGTGAACATAAAGAATTATTATTTGGAGATAGACTTTGCATTGTTGAATGTTGAAAAGTTACCGGATAATTAACTGTAACAATTTCTTTGTCACTTGAAAAGTAATATATAAGAAATGATGTAATTAAAATATTCAAGTCTTGAGATGCATAGGAAGTTAAAGCTCTAAAACTCGTCAAAAGATTATGATATTTGTGTAATTTCATCAATTGCCTTGATTTGAAGGTCATGCATTCTATTGATAGAGTTTACGCCCACTTTTAAAACATGTTACCTTTTTTATCATATTTCATATTTCATAAGTTATCTACTCGCATTGTATTGTGTGCCTCTTTTGTAGAAATATGTTATTTTTTACTCATAGGTAAAATAAATTGTATATTTATCTTTCACAAATATTCTTTTTGTTTTGTATGCAAATTAATATATTTACAATTATTAACCCATGTAATACACGGGCTATAATATAGTTTTCTATAAAAGTATTTATGATATACATGTTCATTAGGTAACTGAATCTAAAAACGAAAAAAATATTACCTACGTAATTTGAAGTTACTTTAGAAGATCGAGGCATGGAAGGAGACGGAACGTTTTTTGAGTTGAACATGTTTTGTTTCTTCCCATCCAAATATAATTTTTTGAGCTTTCTCGCATGTGTTGGGTCATGTTTTTGTAAAGTAATATCTAAATGAGGGTGTTTAAATTCAAATTGAAAAAATTATAAAGGTAAAAAATGGAATGATTGGAATATATTTAAAAATACAATTCATATCATGAGTGTTTTATAATAAACGAAATTGATTAATAATATTGGATTGAGTAGATGATGATGGTCTTTTATAAGAAATTGTTAAAACTGCATAATATGGTACAATTACCAAATACGAACAAATATTAAGTAGTTGTTGGACATATAAGTTTTCTTTAGATTCAACAATAGTAAGTAAATACCCTTATAAGTGTTATGATTCATTGGATTTATTATATTATCCAATAACTAAATTATATGTAATAATAGGATAATATATTATATCAGATTAATAATAGGAAGTGAAGAAAATACGTAAACTAGTTTCAATCTTAAAACATTTATTAGTTGGCTTACGTATAATAAGCTGTTCAAATTTAAAAGAAATAGTAAATATAATAATTAAACTAAAATCCAAGCATAAAATTAATAACCATGTAACCAAATCCAACAATTTAGTTCAATATGAAAAATACGAAAATTATAGCAACCAATACCAAAACACTTTTAAAAAGTTTATAACATAGAAGAAGGGATCTTTTCTCGGTTTTTGGGTTTAAAAGTTTTTGTTTTTCGTTTGATTTTCCATAAACGCCAGTCAATGAACGGTATTTGGTGGACGAATGACCTGAAACTTCATCGTCATCGTAAATCTGCACAAGATTACGTTTTAACATAGCCGTGCTTTCATCTTGGGTATGACATACACTTGTATTTTTGCATGGGGTTGGATTTGAGACTGGTGTAGCGTTGTCTTCAACGTTTCCTTCAGTATAAATAAGTATAACAATTTTATATAAAAGAATAAAAATAAACTTTGTAAAAATAAAAGTTTTTATTAAATAACCAATTGATATAGTAAATTAGTATATGTATTATATAACATCGTACCTTAATGTTGATAGTGTCTTTAAATTGGAATTCCCCAGACATGCCTGCTAACGAATCAGAGTTTCCTGGTATGATAGAATGGAAAAAAAATTAGTACACAAAAAGACAAATATGACCTATTAACTATTCAATAACTTATATTTATTTTAATATAGCTTTGGATGATTGACACTTGAATGAATTCTAAAATCATCTTAGTATGATATTTAGCAAAATTAAGAACTGTATTTGCGTTGTCATAATATTATGAAATGACAACCACATTACGAACTTTTGCTTAATTTGTTTACAGATGTATTCGTTTCAAAAGGAATTACAAGCTTACCAAACACGATTATATAAATGTTCCTACCGGAAATAAAATCCAACCAACATTACACGGAATGAAAAGTGTAACCCCTAACTCACGAAGAATTTTAATATGTAAAATTCATATCTTATTGTAACTTTTATTCATTATTTTTAAGACCCGTTGAAATATTTAGGCTATGCATTTGATAACATGTTTTACACCACACTAATAAATTTAAAATCCTAACATAATACCCAAGATGTAAGAGACATTTAAAATACAACTCTTGTACAATAAATAATAGGTTACCTCATCAATGTTAAGCTTCTTATCAGAGTAGGACCTGTTAGATTTTGAAGTTCACAAAGAATCCTTTTGTCTTGAGTTAATATGGAAATGGTGTAAATCTTGTAGTTGTTGTCCAAATTATATTTTGTGAGTTAAACCTTGAACCAGAATCTTTGATCTATAAGATTTTTGAAATCATCTAAAAATAGATCTGAATCAAGAGGGGTCTGCACAATGTGCAAAGTGTTAGATTATTGCTTAAGTCATTAATTGGAAAATAGTAAAAGTTATTCATACACTTAAAATTTCTTGTAAAATTCATTAGTTGTTTTCTTTAAAATCTTTTTAGCTTCTCCATCCCATAAAACTAAGTCAACAATACCAGTAGTATCTTGAACTTTGAGTATAATTTTATACTTGTAAAATATGTCAACAAAACATTTAGATAGGAGGAGTTAAGTTATGTTTTAAATAAATAAGTAGATAATATAAAAAAATATAAAACAATTGTTGTTAAACCTGAGAATAGCAACAACAACTTCGCATCCACATTTAGAAGAGGTACAATTAAATATCTGTTTTTTATGTTAATTACACCCATGAGCAACCTCAATTGGAATTACATGGATTTACCATTTTGTTGTAAAATTTGCAAGCATGATGGTACCACTTGACATCTCGAGGAATAAATATAATTGTACCAAAGATGACAAACGACATGTGCTAGAAAAAAATAATAGTTATCGTTTGATTAAGTGGAAAACAAATTAGAGAAAAGCTAAAAAGCTAGAAAAATCCCTACCGTATCAATACCATCAATTTCTGCCACGTGTTTGAATTCTATCAGAAAACAAAATCATCATGAAACAACATAAGCATGGATGGCCCGGTTATAACAGGACTTGATGATGCACCTTGTCCTTGAGTTTTTTTGCCAAACTGTATTAAAACAAATGCATATTAATCAAATAATTTTATGAGTATGAAAGAAAGTGATTAATATAACAAACCTTTGTTTGAAATGGAGAATCTCATTAATGTTTTCACTGATAAAAAGGCGGGTGTGATTGAAGGAGTTTGAAACCGAAGTACATTCTGTTGAAATACAATAGAAAATGTTATAAAGCAACGATGTGTAAATTTATAATTTATGATCAACATGAAATGAAAACCAGTAGCCAATGTAGAAAAAACCATCATGAATCTTGGCATCACCAAACTGAAGTATGATCACAACATGATCATCATCTTCTTTTGTGGTCAGGTAATTTCGATATCTGATCAGCATAAGAATCCCATAGAGTGAGAGAAACTTTTTCCCACTGTAAAATTACCATTTTAATCACCTATTAGTCGAGAAAAAAATTGTAAAAAATCTAAAAATCAAATGTAAATTGAAAAAACATAAACTTACTTTAAATCTTGAATCATAAGACTCATTTTCCTACAGATTGAACCATCATTTTTTTATAATATTTTCACCCTTATAGTAAGAAACAATAAGACCAATAACGTATGTAACATGAATATAATAATAACTATGAGTATAAATTATAAAATATAAAAAATACAATAATGTAATAAATGAACATAATTATGTTTTTAAGTAAAGTACTTACCAACCGGTTGGTTGTCTATGGCTTTTGTCTGAAGCAAGTCAAAGCTAGTAACGTTAAATCCATAAAGGCTACCACCAAAATCCTCACATTTGGTCACCTTAGTTTTATCACTAAAACTTAGTTTCTGAGCATTATCAACAACATTGTACTTGTTGTAAATCTGACCAATCTTAGAATATTTGATCAAAACACAATCCTTTATCACCAAGAGTGTCTCTAGCCCATCAAACATGTTCTTCAGAATAGAAACATGAATTTTATTCCCCTGTGAAAAGTAAGGAAAACATAATACATTGCATGTATGAAGCAATTAACATTCTGATATTACATTTTATGAACTTCTATAATCGTGTAAAACGATGATTAACTTTAAAACAACATGTCATATTAACATTCACAAATACATGCTCATCCATGAGAATCATATCCATAGAAAATGTCTCATTTGGGTTATTCTTTACCGGTTGTCTCCATAAGTGCATAATACGAACCTTAATAGTTGAATCGTCCTCAAAAGCACTCAGTTTGTTCAGCAAAGTAACACTTGATTCAGCCATGATATCCGCTAATGAAGTAATGAAAAGTTATTAAAGAGTAAAAAAAGAGGCCAGGACATTGTATTAGAAATTATACATATACATGATATAAGTACTTGAAGTATGAACTTTAATATGTCAATATGAATGGAAGATGGTGTTTATAAAATACTGAATTCAGGAAATCAGTTACTGAAATTACGATGGAAAGTAAACAAACAGTTAAAGATTTAAAACTTAAATTCTGCATAGAACTAAAAATTAGCTGAAAAATAAGTGAAGATCAACAATTTTAATTGCAGAAGTCAAATAGAAAAAATACTTGATGGTATTATCTTTTATACCCCTACAATTTATAATATTAATTCCAATTAATATCTAAAATTGAAAAAATCATATATCCAAAACGGCTATTCGAAATAGTGGAAATAATCCTAATCCTAAAAGTCAATATTACATTAAATTTCTCAACATAAGATCTACAGGAAACTCTATCGGTTATAAAAAATATAATATGTAATTAGATATTATTCTTATTACTGAAGTTACATATTAAATTACATCAACTAATAAGAAATGAAAACAGAATTGTATAAGGGTGTTTTTGCAACAAACTATTTAGATTTAGCGGATCTTCTTAATGAGAAAAAGTTTAGCATTAATGGTATCTTCTGCATAGACTGATCTCCCACAAACATTGTACTGAAACATAGAAAGAAACTCTACAAAAACAATAAGTCGAAAAACATAATTAAATTGCACATGGGAAGGATTTAAACCCAATGATAACATCAAGAAATGCTCAATTCTGTTTGTTTAAAAGATCATAATGGAATTCAATCGCATAAGATATGCATCTATTGGGTTAAGAAGCTTGCATAGGTAACAAAATGGGTCAAACAGGTAATCTCGTACAAGTGGTATAACATGATACAAAGATGATTCAGAAAAATATAAAGAAAAGAGGTATTTTAATTCAAAATAGAAGCAAGCTCGGTCTTGGTGTTGTTATGTCATGAACATACGTATTGTTGGTCTAAATGAAGTCTTATATCACGAACTACGGTTTGAGAATCAAAAGTTAGAAAGAAGTAAGCTATTACAGAACGGTTTAATGGATGATTCCACTTCCAATCATCCATCTTTAAATCTTTGATGATTCTGGCCTATTTCTATTCAATTATTCGTTGTTTGCAACTTACAAGAATGGGTAATTTTATAAATAGTAACCAAGTTTTTTTAGTAGTTAAAATCTACTTAAACTTCTAACTCCCATACCAAGAAATTGGTGTTCCGACCTGTTTGCCAAGTTGCCCATCCAGTCTCCTCTACCACAAATGCACTAAAAAGGCAAATGTGCTATAAATGCATGATACTTACAAATACATAAGGTGAGCAACTATTCCTTGTGTTGAACCCATCTAAAAAATAGTTAAATGAGGTTCATATTTTTGACCTTTTTAATAATAAAGAACTTGTAATCCTTCTCCATTTCTTTCAATTTAAAAAACATTATGACTAAAATCCGCTTAGTTATAAGAGTTGTCTCACAATAAGATGTACTAATTGTAAGGGGATGAGATTTGTATCATAGGTTGTTGAGATGTACTATGGCAGGTAATGTATGAGATAATTCTAATGGTGTACACATCACCTCCCAATTGTATCAAAAGTAAAGATGAGAAAATTGAGAGCACAAACCTGCTGTCTTTACTGATCTGGTCAGTCTTGTTAGGGATCCGGGTGTAGATCGATACACAAACACAATCAAACTGTGAGAGAAAATAATAATAAAGATGAACACGTGAGATTTAACGTGGTTCGGTCGATGTGATCTACGTCCACGGGCTGCAACCAAGATAATACTTTTATTGCTTTCTGCCTCACTCGTAAGAAATTACAAGTACAATACACAATATAAATAGGGAAAAGTAGGGTTTACAACTTAATCCCCAAGAAAACATTAATGAGCTACAGTTAAATAAAAACGGGTCAGTCTTTAATTTAATTAATCTGTCACTAAATTGTCTTTTAACCCAAGCCCAATAAGACTCCACAAACCCAACAATCTACCATTTGGGGCTTGATCATCTTTAAACTGCCTTTCGCTATGAACACTTGTATCTCTTGTAATCTTCCTCGTCTTCCTAGTTGCACCGGCCTTCTCATCAGTTAACCTTAAGGCCAGTTGAAGCTCCCCTGAGCTTCAACATATCAGTCACGGTTGTATTTGCCCCTGACCTGTTCTCAGTCCCTACCGGCTCCCACAGAAACAAACTGCCAGACCCTGGAACACCCTGAGAACAAACACTCTCCATATTTAGCAAGTAATTCTTTGGAGAGATTTTATCAGATGGATAATAGTTCTTTCAACCCAATGTCGTCTAGAAACTGAAATTGAAGCACGACATGTGCTACCACTGTGATGAAATCCTCTAACCGGTTTACTTGAAATTTTCCATGCATATTCACTCTGAATCATTTCTGTGTCTCTAGGTTTCTTACTTGCAAAGCAAACCTTCTTCTGCCCACGAAATACTATGAACTAGATTTTAGTCTTCTTCTGAACTGGAACGTCACTTCCTTCAGGCGATAAACTGACCATATACAATGAACCCATTTTCTTTCCACGAGCAATGACAAAATTCCCTTTAACAACTTTCCACTGCTTATTACTAAACTTAACCACATGTCCCTATTCATCCAACTGACCGACAGATTTCAACTGTTTCTTCAAATCAGGATTCACCCTGACATCTTTCAAAGTCCATGACCCAGCTGAAGTAACCAAATCCATGTCACCCATGCCCGTAATATCAAGAACATCATTGTTCGCCAGTATTACCTTACCAAAATCACCTTCTTTTAGATTCTGCAATGCTTCGCTGCTATGGGTAGCATGAAACGAAGCTCCAGAATCCATGACCAATGAATCTACACCACTCTCCACGCTACAGATTAAAGGATCATCATCTGAGTAGTCCGTTGCAGTGTTGAATTCTTTTTGATCATTAGTACATTGACCTGAGGTGTCCCACCTATTTACAGTTCTAATGTGTCACATCATTTAGACTGACTCCTTTTCCTGTTCTTGCTCCCACTACCTCTTTTATTCTTTCTTCCTCTACCAACATTCAGTAATTCACTTGATGATTCACCTGAATTTCTTCGTCTGATGTCTTCGTCCATAATAATATCCTGAATCCCTTTTAAAGTGAACATGCTGGTGGAACTAGGCATCGCTGTAACAGTACCAGCCCAACTATCAGGCAATGATGATAACAATAGTAGAGCCTGAACCTCATCCTCGAATTTGATGTCAACTGACTCAAGTCTTGACAAAATAGAGTTCATGTTGTTGATGTGCACTAAAACTAAACTTCCATCTTTCATCTTTGTATTAACCAGCTGTCGAATCAAGAAAATTTTATTTGCTGCGGAAGTCTTCCCGTACATATTAGATAACGCATCCATGATAACTTTCGTTGTAGTTTCCTTCAGAATGTTTGAACGTAACATCCTTTGTTAGCGACAACCTAATAACCGCCTTGGCCTTTTTATCTTAAGTTTCTCACTCAGTTGCTTTCATCTTTTCTGGTTTATCACCAAAAACAACATCTAAGTCTTTTTGAACAAGCAAATCTCCATTTGCATTTTCCACCAACCAAATTCGTTTCCATTAAACTTCTCAATGTGAAGTTTTCCGCTCTCAGCCATTATCTCAAACTACAATATGTTTAGTAATCAAGTCAAGATTGAAAGTAGTGCCAAACACAACTGTGGTCAGCTGCCTGGACTTGAGTGTTGTTCTATTGAACACTACCCTTTTTTCCTCGGTCTAAAGAAATAGTAAACAGACGAGTTCAACAATGCACTTGAGAATTTTCGACTTTGAATCTTGGTAACTATATAGAGAATACTTGGATACAAATAATACCTGACAATAACAACAAAAAAAGTATCCGGCTAAACTGCCCGGCAACCACTCCTGCACCAAACAAACTGAACAGACGAACAAAAGCAACCGAAATAACCAAAAAATACCCAAACCTGATATTCAACCAACAGCAAACCCTAATAAAAACTTAAACAAAAAGAAACTTATAACATATTGTTCCTTTATGATCGAATGCCGATGGTTCACTATCACGAGGTATAAAAGACACCAACCTGCTGCCCTTATTGTAACACCCGAAACTTTGTAAAAATAAAAGAGAAATAAAGGTATATTTCACAAAAAGGGAAAAGAAGCTAAAGTACAAGGGGTAAAGTGTAAAATAGTACAACAACCTCTTTATTTTAATATATATGGGCATGGCCGCCCATATCAGCCTTACACCATCTGCTTTTTCGACTGAGAATAGAAGAAAGAAGAAAGAGATATTGCTTTCTCGGATTTTTGAAGAAATAAAGGTTGAATCTTCATAGGTAAGAATTTTAGTGATAATTGGTTCAGTTTCTTTGCGATTTCATTCATGGAAACCGATTTCTAAGTGTATTAAGTGTGTTGGTGGTTATTTTGTTTATTTTAGGTGTTTGAGTCCGTATACAAGCAGGTTTAGAGGATTTTTGGGTGTTGTTAACACGAGGTGAGTTTCTAGACCCCGTAATTTTACATGTTTTAACTTCTTTTGGGGCTGAAAATGTATGTAAAACTATTTTACAAAAGATGCTTGAACACCCGTATGCGTCTATGTATGCATGATGATGTTTTATGGTTGTTATGTGTTAGTCATACTTAGAATAGTGTTATTAAGCCTAGAACATGTAAGGAAAATGATTGAGATAGGTAATATATTAAGAATATGTTAAACAGGTTGTTCAACCGGCTAAACAGTACCCCCAACCGTCTAGAATTGCCTAAGAATTTTTTTTAAGTAGGCCCAAACGTCTAAACAGGGCCCAACCGCCTGAACAGTGCCCCAACCGTCTGGAAATTTGCCTTAGAAAAACCGTGTAAGTCCATGCGTCTGAATAGTACCAATGCGTCTAAACAGGCCCATGCGTCTAAATGAAAATAGGCCAAGTGTAAACCCCAACTGTCTGAACAGTAGCCCATGCGTCTAAGAAATTGAGTCAGACGCCTAAGTATGGACCAACCATCCGAATAGTGCCCATGCGTCTGGGATGTTCCAAACGCCTAAGTATTGAACCGCCTAAATAGTGCCCATGCGTTTGAAAATGCCGCATGCGCCTGCATAGTGCTCATGCGTCTAGAACACTTAGAGTATTTTCGGAAATTTTGAGCAGAACAGAATCATTAGAGTTTGACCCAAGTTTGACTTAGGGTTTTTAATTGTTATTATATTTGCATATTATGAGTTGTTGCTATGATCATAGTAATTATTATTGCGTGACCTATGTGGTGTGCATATGAGCATAAACGCAAGTATTATCTTTAACAAAGTGAAAGAGTAATGATAAAGAGAAGTGGAACTTAATTAAAGAGTTAACAAGTCTTGCAAGCTTATAGGAAGTGCACGACCTTATTGTCGTTAGCTCAACTGTGATGCGGGTTAGCTACCACTTGTGCTCACGAGGCCAATCAATTGAGATTGGCGGACCTTTGTAGCATGCCCTAGTTAACTGGGTCGGCCTTGTATACAGTAATTCAGACTATAGACTGTAAGGGGCCCAGCACCAGTTTCTCCGCGCACATAGTTTAGGGTATTGCTCATAGGCCCACATAGACAGTGAAAGATAAAGTTAAAAGAGTACAAAATAAACAAGGTACACAGTAAAGAAAGAGAACATTACCTTGTTGTATAGTTAATGTGTGCTCACGTACAAGAGTAAGAGATATATTTTCCACAAAAAGAGTATTTATATATATACATCATACAAGGTATTTTAATACTTTTAAAACTAAAACTCACTTATCAACGCTTACTTTTATACATTTTCAGTTGGCATGTAAGCATTGCTGAGTATGGCACACTGGAAAAGCTACTCGGCGAGGCAAGACTGATAAAGTTTTTATTAATTAAATGGATGACTTTTGATATTAATTCCGCTGCATTGTTTTATGAAATGTGTACTAGTATGTATATTTAGTTCTATGAATCACAAACTGTAAGATGCCCGGAAACGGAGCGTTACACTTATTCTATTCTTTGTTTGGTGAAACAATAATATAAATAAAAGCAAGCTAGCTTCCTGCCTTTTTTCTTTTCTTTGTTGTAATGGATGAAACAAGCACCCAAGACAAAAAAGTCTTCTACTTCTTTCGATGAATGCACACAACCCTAGGCAAACAACTTCCTTGTATTATTTTCTATGATAGAACAAGGTGATAAACAAAAAAAGCAGCGATCAATGAACTTGGAGGCATAGATGTCGTCAACAACCCTAGATCGCAACTTTCTTCCGTTGTGTTTCTCCGGTGTGTAACGAGCCAAATCTCTAATACCACTTGTTAGGGATCCGAGTGTAGATCGACGCACAAACACAATCAAACTGTGAGAGAAAATAATAATAAAGATGAACACACGAGATTTAACGTGGTTCGGTTGATGCGACCTACGTCCACGGGCTGCAACTAGGACAATACTTTTATTGCTTTCTGCCTCACTCGTGAGGAATTACAAGTACAATACATAATATAAATAGGGAAAATTAGGGTTTACAACTTAATCTCCAAGAAAACATTAATGGGATACAATTAAATAAAAAACGGGTCAGGTTTTTAATTTAATTAATCTGCTACTGAGTTGTCTTTTAACCCGAGCCCAACAAGACTCCACAAACCCAACAAGTCTTGCCATCAACAACTGTTGACTTTTTTCATGTGAGGTTAGGCAAGATTTATCAAGTACTCACACTATTCTTTTGACTGTTTTATAGGATAGAGCGGGGGTCAAACGTAATGTTCTTACTTAATATAGATACTAAGCGTCATTTGGAGACCGTAAATCAAATGTAAACTGTAAAATTAAGAAACCCTATGTGGATAAAATAACTTGAATTTGATTTCGAGACTCTTACCACATATATTATGAGATTATGTTTCATGTTGACCAGTGATTGATTAACTGAACCCTAAGTTCTTGTTCTGCGGTGAGATTCGAAGAAGATGAGGTTGAATCGTGGTCGGTCTATCACCATCAATCGATTCTGGTGGGGTGGGTTTTTAAGGAACCAAACTGAAACTTCTTTTGAAAGATTGATCAAAGGATGACGGTAACGCTTTGATGGTGGAACAATTATTGGTTTAGAGGAAGACATTTTGTGGGTAGGATTCTCGCTGGATGTAGAAGATGATGAGATGTTTCAAAATAAGATCATGCTTGGAGAGAGAGAGACGGTTATAGGAAATCCACGGTTTTAGGGATTGTGTGCACAAACTCCGAGTTATGACCGTGAGCAATTGTGATCTAGGCGAATGTGTGGGCGGGAAATTAATTGTGAGAAGGCATATGAAGGTGACACATGTCCCATAATGTAAACATTTGTTAGTATTAGATTAGTAAACCCAATAAAACTAATAATTCTAGGGTAATCTATGATCATTG
>BJCN01009354.1:0-10932 GCA_018326445.1 Flaveria brownii | reverse complement strand
CATTTAACCACTCAACTATTGCACTGAAAACCATAATTTATGGGTTTTCGTATAAATGGTCTTATTATATCAAATCAAAAATTCCAAAATGTGAGTCTTCATGCTTCACGTGAAAAAGAAAGATCACAATCCAACCTACTATACATGCCTTTGTTTTCTTCTTCTTGGTTGATTTATTACACAATAATAACTATTGTAGGACACTTGACCAAAAAAAAAAAACATCTTTTGGTCTAGAGAAATGTGAGAAGTTCTAATTGTTAGGAATTTTTTTTAATTATTTGCTATTTAAATTCTTTATTTTTACTAATCATTTTGATAGTGCCAAGTCTGATTTTAAGAACTATAGTCTTTTAGAGACGGTGAGTTATACTTTTTAATGACCATCTATTATATGTTGTGGTTTTGAGATTAGTAGAATTCCGTTCCTTTATGAGCGACTTCTGAAAGGCTATATTATTTGTTGGTAGGGGTGTCATTGAATAGTGAAAATAAACAAAGAAATGAAAATAGTATGGTGTTTAAAAAACACATACACACACACACAACCTAAGTAGTAATATATTAACGAGTATCCAAACACCTAACCCAATTGGCATCGACATAAGCATGAATGAAAAGAATAAAAGACATGTGGATAGTCAGCCCACAAGTAATAATGTTCGAAAGGAACCAAACAATGCTCTTAACAACAATCCATTAATTGATGATTGATAGGTTTCTAAAAAAAAATATGAAACTTCAATAACATTGTAAGCCATCTCTAAGCGAGTCAATTTAAGATATTGAAGGGAACCGACAGTACTTTGGAATAACATATGATGCTCCATAAAGACATCAATGTAGATAGTTGTTTGCACTTACTTAAACAAGTACACTCTAAAGCTCTAACACGTATTGTTATTGTTACAAATATACAAAGTTAGTAAGTGACATGTATCTTATGAAAATAACTCAAATTTTCATATCAGTAGTCGATGAATCACCTTGGCATGAAGTCAAAAGAACTCATAGTGATAACGTCATAGACAAATTATAACAAGTAATTGTGGCTCAAGAAAAAGCAAACCATGATCTACAAGAGACACATTTAGTAAAAATAAATTGTATCACTAGTACAAAAGATTTCTTATAAGGCGGTTCAACTTTTTTTTTAAAGCGGTTGAAAGTGCAAACCGCTTTAAAAAATTGATTTATTGAAATTAATGGCTTCAAAAAATATAAACCGCCTTAGAAAATAGAATATTTTAAACTATTTTATTAATTCGCATTAAAAAATGGAAATTTAAGGCGGTGCGAAGGATTCGCCTTAAAAAACCCAATCTCAGTCCCCTATAATTCTTCTTTTGAGGTGCAGAGAGCCCAATCTCTTAGAAATACCAAAACCAATTCACCGTCACAAGCTCCAATTACACCTCCGATTTCATATCTGAAGTTCGAGAGTTGCCGGAAAAACCTTGGCTTGAGTTGCTGGAACCATTTACACCAGTGGACGACAATGGTTTTCTACTTGTTCAACCGATACAGGTGATTTTAGTATTGATTTTGCAAACAAACATAGGTTCAAACGTGATTTGCTTCCTCTGTTACTTTTGCTTTAATGACGATGGCAGGTCCTCGATTCTTGATGGACTGGATTTAGGATTTGCATGTAAGGTGACTCCGTGTGTTGTCTTTAATCTTTTGGCGATGGTAATAAGTAAGTAAGCGTCGATAGAGGTTCAGCCACACCTCTTCGTTCCATCCACTCCTTGTCTTCAAGGGTGATCTCGACGACGACATAGCGATAGAGAGCTCGATGGTGACTTCGTAAATGGTGGATAGCGACGACTCCCTTGTTGGTGGAGTCCAGATCGAAGGTGCCAGCGTGGTACCTAGTGGTGGCGTCAGTTGTGACGATGTAAAGCCCTAACCGCACCACCCATCAACTCCGGCGAGGCGGCTAGAGTTCCGGCAGATTCAGCCAATATTTTTTTTGGTTAATTACGTGATCTATTGGGGCGGTTTAAGTATTTGAAGCGGTTTTCAAAACCGCTTTAAAAAATAATGTGATTTTTTAGAGCTACGTTTTTTGGGGCGGTCAAAAACCGCTCTAGGAAATTATTTTCACCGCCTCTAAAGATGGGTTTTGTACTAATGTATGAGTGTGATAGATAGCTTGAACTAAGATCATAGAGCTTGCTTAAGGTCGTAAAAGGCCATCTTGAGCACACAAACATGATAGGGATGAGTAGGGTTAACAAAGCCACAAGGCTATGACATATACATATATAGCTTCGAACTAATCTCTAGGAGGAAGGTGTTATTAAGATCGATCAACTTGTTGAAAATCCCAATCACCAAAGAAAATACACCAAACAACCTAGTAGTGAAGGTTTTCCAATCCGGCTAAACGTCTTTGTATAATTGGAACCCTTACATAAAATCTTTGGTAACAACCCATGATTTTTATATATCTTTTGATATAAGGTTTATTCAAAATTAAGGCAAGTAAACTATATTAACTTTCGTATATATATATTCTTGTGACTTGAATATTTTCATCTATGTTCTCATATAATTTTATTCAAAATTAAGTTGGGCCAAAAACAATATATGTTCCTTAACGTTCATTGTTATAACAACATAATTTTGTACCTTATGGTTGTGCTTGCACAACTTTAAATTGAATTTTATACTTTTTACTTTTATTTCTAAATTCAACTTCCGTCGCACCGCATGAAAAATGTCACTAGTGTTACTTTTTTAAGAAAATATCATAAATCCATATAATATACTTTTTACTACTTTTATTTCTAAAGTCGTTTTTGAATTTTCATAAAAAAATGTCACGTATGCATTCTTTGTACATGAGAGAATAAACATCGCAGGTGTTCTTGAATTTTCATAAATTTGAAAACATCCTTAATGTTCCTTTGGCGCATGAATGAGATTGCATGCTTGAAATTAATGTTAAAATTACTTATACTAAATGTATTAGTGGGTTTGACCCAAAACTAATTCAAACCCATTTATACTAAACTCAAACCGGCCTGTAAATTTCATGTTAAGTTCGATTCGTGTTTTTGTATCATTTCGTTAATTTACTCCCCATGTGAAAATCATGAATCATACTCAAACCACCTTGCTCTTTTTAAGATTAAAAAATACATATAAAAAGACTTTTGTATGCTGGATAGATCGGTGTTCCAATCCTATATACTAGTGTTGTTAACAATTTGATGTAATGTACTTGTTCTTTTGCAATTGCTACTTTCTGGCTAGCACGTGGTTAGTAAATTTTTCGTCCTTCAAGAATAAAAGTTTGCTTTACGACTCATGAAGGATTAAGCCACCATATTAGCAAAAAGTCATTTGTTAATTAAGTCTCGGATAAAAATTTCAACTAATTCCATATACATCCTTTAATTTTTGGAATATCATATATAGATATCAAATATCATACTATCATATTATTTTTCTAAAACCATAACATTATCATAGAATTTCATTCATATATAGTAGAAAATATAATAATAACCATTGCAGTAGCCTAGTGACAAAGACGTATGTTTCACACTTAAGATGCTGTTAGGTTTGAGCTTCACTTGAAGCGTGTAGTAAATTAAGTTGGGGTATAGTAATATCAGACTATGTTTGGGATTCCTTTTTTAATTTTCTTTTGACTTATTTGAGGGGTAAAAAGACAAAAATACCCCTTCAAATAAGTCAATAAGCTAAAAATTGTAACTTATTGACTTTTTTGGAGACATTTTTATCATTTCACCCCTCCAAAAATTAAAAAGTCCTTTTGAAAAGGAAATCCAAACACCCCGTTAAATTGAAACTGTTCAAAAAGAGTTAATTAGAATAGTATGTTTCAGTTAAGCAGTGAATTAAATGTAAAATAATAACAATAATAATCTTTTCCTATCGAGTAAAATGAAATGTTCTAGCTAAATTTAAAATATAATTTTTTTTTAGTTTTTTAAAAGGATGCACACACATGAAACGTTAAGCTCAACTTATAAGGACTACCATTGTTTACAAAACCAACTGGTTGTATATATATATACATATAGATTGGTCTCAAGATCAACATAAAACAGTACGTACCAAAAGGTATATACACACATACACACATACATAATGTATGTGTATATATAACTATATAACTTTTTTAATTTCCAAAGGAAAAAGGAAAAGACATGATCAATATCACATAGAAAACAAATGCAACTTAGAAAAAGGAATGAAATTGCAAATGAGCAAAAGAAAAGTGATTGATTTGCCTAAATTTACTACTAATTAATCTCCTCCCGTTACAACCGATGACATCTCATCGGTTGTAACCACAACTCCATTATTACTTGTGGCTTGGAACCGTTGCTTACAAGAATGACAAGTGATCTCCGAAATGGTTGAGCTTATTTTCTTCGTAGCTTGTTCGCGTAGCAACTTAGCGCGCTCCAATTCCGATTGAGCTTGTTTCCTAATCTTCTTCGCGTTAGCAAACTCGAGTTCTGCTATTTCTATTTGCCTCTTTGCTTGTTCTCTAGCTTCTTTTGCTAAATCCTTTTCAGCCATTGCAATCTTCATCTTTTCTTCATCTTTTGAGAAGCTGATTTCGCCCCCAATCGAGAGCTTCAAGTTGGTTCGACTATCGTCATGTTCATATAATGATGATGATGGTAAAAGTTGAAGTTCCAAGTTGTTTTGCAAAGGTGGGACTTGTGGTACCCTTTGCAACATTAATGATGGGATAGTGCTTAAGTTTGTGTCACTTGATGGGCTTGTGCTTGATGTTGTTCTAGATGAACACACCGGCGGGAAGGT
Source organism: Flaveria brownii (assembly GCA_018326445.1). Classification (NCBI taxonomy): domain Eukaryota; kingdom Viridiplantae; phylum Streptophyta; class Magnoliopsida; order Asterales; family Asteraceae; genus Flaveria; species Flaveria brownii. The sequence continues at coordinate 6,117 of BJCN01009354.1, read as the reverse complement.
TGGTCCCTCGGGATGGACTCGCCGCACGGTGCAGGCGTCTTGGTGCTCGATGAAACTCTCGACTCTACAAAGGCAAGCGAGTCAAAACAAAGAAGAAGGTACAATAATCATTAAAAGTAGACAAAAATATTAATACATGTAGTGATAATTATATGCAGACAAAGATCAATGGCTATGTGACAATACATCTAATCAAATGAAGAAATCAAAGCTTTCTCGTGTAGGGCTACAACAAGCAAACAAAAGATTATAAATCAAGAAAAAGATAGCTTATGAGTTCAAAACCTACTACTTGTGACACATAAACAACAAAGTATCTTGGTAAAATCTCACTAATAAAAATAGTTTAATCATGTGGTTTGAGCTGTATCAAGCAATATTCTAATCAAAACACACCTTAATAACTTAATACAAAATTAAAAGAATTCGAGATTATGGATCCTAAATATATATTGATTTATAGGTTCAATCTACATTCAAAATTATTTTTAAAAAAAATTCTAAATTCATACACTACTAATCAAACATTTAATAGCATAAAACACATTATAAACTATATTTTACAGGTTGAATTGAATATTATACTAATAGCCAATTTTTTTTAAATGTTGAATTGAATGTATAACGAACAGAATTCAACATTCTAAAGTGAAAAATCATTAAGGAATTTATGTTTCTTATAAAATTTGCTGAAATCAATGCACATATGAGCAGAAAAACAAACACCAAGAAGGAAAAATGTCATAACTTCCACTTTTCCCACTTTTAAAGATTGATTTCACAATCTTAAACAACCAATATCATCTCTTTAATTGTATATAACAGTCAATCATCTTGTTCATTTGATCACACAAGAACAGAAAAAACCTGGAGAAAACTCGACCGCAATCGCAAGAATGCCCACGAGTGCCACAAGTTTTAAGATGAGCTTTATAATCAGATTGAACAGCATAACCCTTAGAACACCTCTGACAAACCCATTGCTTATCATCACTGTGTTTTCTCCTGTAATGCTTCTTGATCCCCACAAGATCACCGAGTGCGTGACATGGGTCATGGTGCAAACAGCTCGGCTCAGGGCACACGAACACCTTTTTCTTGATCTCCGGTGACTCTCGCTTCAGCAGCTTCCATGGGACCTTATGTCGTCTCCGGTGCATCTGCAAGTTTTGATCTCGTTGGAACCCTTGGTTGCAGATCTCACACACGTATTTATCTGATTCTAACAATGTTTTTGGTGATAAAGACACCACTTCTGCGTCCGGATCTGTGTATATAAACACGTTAATTAGCAGTTAAATGTCACACATAATAACTCAACTCAAAAGACTAGCCTAACGTGTGACAGAGCTCATATCGTGTATAAAGATCACATTTGTTGTTCATACAACTGATAATACCTTATAATGGTTTCGGTCTGTAACATCAAATTACATGATTAGTTGTGATCTAACAACTCAAAAAACTAGTCTAATGCGTGACAGAGTCCATTTGGTCTATAACCCACAGATAATATTTTGTAATGGTTTCAGTCCATAATCAAATTAAGTGATTACGGATAAAATTTATGATCTGATAGCCACTTAATAGTCATTAAGATACTATGTCTTAATGATTAATAGCCTCTTAATAGTTAATATGTAAGCTTAAGTCTGAATGGTTAAGAAAACACCATTAACATGTTTCATCTTAACCATTCACACTTAAAGTTACCTCTTAACAATTAAGAGGTTATAAACTCTTAAGATGTTGTATTTTAATGATTGAAAGGATACCAAACAACCCCTTAATTCAATTACGGGTACCTGGAGTACCGGCGGGACGACGTTTTCTTTTGCCGGAAAGACCATTTTCCGGTGAAGTGAATTGATCAGAAGAAGAAGATGGTGCAGTTGTGAGGAGGTGGTGGTCACTGTTTTCCAACATATGGGTGGATTTAAGTAGCACAAATCTATCAGAAATCCAACTGATGCAGTACAGATGTTGAAGTGGGGGTAGTTTGTTTCAGCTTTATTAGTTTCTTGAGATGAAGGTGGAGATATAAAGAAAAGAAGTTTGCTTTGAGGAAAAAAGGCAGCTTTCTTTAAAGATTTGTAATCTTTAAGCCTTTTCAATGAAATTTGTGTGCTTTTCTGCCATTGATGCCCACCTTGAGGAGGTGAGGTTGAATTATAAAGCCTGCAACAATGGAATCAAGAGAGAAGATGAACACACACAAATACACACAGTACTAGTGAGTGTAGGGTGGGGTTTAGGGTGAGAATGAAAGAGATAAAGCTTCTTAAACCCAATCAAACGAATCGAAACTTGAGCCCACAAGAGAGAAACCCAACAGATGAAACCAAAAAAACATCCCCACCACATTAGAAAAAAACAACCAAACTGACATGCATTATTATTTCTTTTTTCTTACTTATATCTTTAGGGTTAGGGATAAACGTATACACCAGTTAAACGCGTGTTTAGAGTGTAGAATAACCCTTTAAACGGAAGTTCACGCAACTTATATGTACATGTGTTTACATCATCAGTTACACACCATTTGATCTGTATTATACATTACAGTTTATAATATTTGAGTGGTCTTATTTAAATATATAATCAGTGATATATGAATTTAGAAACTTAAAGTTAAAATGTATGAAACTGATTTTAAGAGGGCGTTTCGTATATTTTTGTTGAAAAAAATCATTGATAAAATTACTAGATATGGTGCCCTTAGCCCTTAGCAATATATTGAGGTTCATTTATCATTTGTTGATGTTATTTTACAAAGTGTATTTTTACTACAAAGTGTGAGAAGACACAATAAGGCTAAAAAAGTCACAAGAAAAATTAATATCTCACAAGAAAAATTAATATCTCACAATCTAAATCGAATTTTAAAAAAGTACTTCGGAGCCTCTGTTACTCTCGTTGTCCTCTTTCAGAAAAAAAAATAAAAAAAATAAAAAAATTTTTCATTGTGTCTTTATATGACACAATGACGCCATTGTGTCTTTTATATTGACACAATGACGTCATTGTGTCCTTCATAATGACACAATGAAATCATTGTGTCTTTCATAAATGACACAATAAAAAATATTAATTTTTTATTTTTTTAATTTTTATTTATTTTTTTCTTAGTGAGGACAACTAGGTGAACAAAAGCTCCGAATTATTTTTTTGAAATTCGATTTAGATTGTGAGATATAATTTTTTGATGTCTTTTTTTGACTCATTGTGTCTTCTCACACTTTGTAGCAAAAATACATTTTGTATTTGAACTTTTTTTCTTTATCATTTACTATATTTTTTTATTTCTTTTGTTTTTACTACTATTAAAAAGAAAATGTAACGGAGTGAAGGTTGGGTCCTAGTGATAAGTAGTATACTTTACCGTTAAACGTTAATGGTTTTTATTTTGAAGGCTACATGTGTGATTAATTTTTTTTGGAAGGTGTGTTTCAGCGGTAAATCCCTAACATCCACAACCCCTGGACCCCGGTTCGATCCTCGGGAACAGACAGACCCTTGCAACCGCACCCTATATAGGGGGGAATATTTTTACTGTTCCATACCGGGCCGAACCGGAGCCAATACCTTCGGGCGGGAACCCCACATATTGTGGGTAAACCCTCCCCACCTCAGGATAGAACCCGTGACCTTTGGCCACTAGATCCTTATCCCTCGATCATTGAGGTGGCCAACTGGGCTAGCCCAGCTGGTTACATGTGTGATTAATTTATCTTAGAAAATCTAAGTGTGATGTTGAAAAACAAAAAAGAAAATGTAATATTTTGCATGAGTAAATGCCCTTACACGTGACTTCCTGCGTTTCTCACGTGACCTACTCTTTATCTCTACTGTAAAGTTGAAAAGGGGTTGAAAATATAGTGATGGAAAAGGTGATTCCATCGTCAAAAGTAGTCGCTACTACTGTTAGAAAGTGAACAAACATGATTATGTATAGCATAGTAGATGGTGTTTATTTGGAGAAAGCATAATAGTGCTACATTAAAAAGCACCACAAAACATTATGGGTAAGTGGATATTTTTTGGGCACGTTTTTTAATGTCGCCCTTCATGTTATAAATGGTAACTTAGGAACTTGATCAAGAACCCTTTTTTTATTCATTAATACGTTTGTGCTAGACTTTTATTCACAATCTTTATGATGTATAATTCTATATATCTTGCGAGTCTAATCGAATTGATGCTTAAACAGTAAGAATAATATGGGTTTAAGGTATACCTAAACTAGTGGGCTTGATTCTTGTTTTAGACTTTATATCCGTTAACCAAATACCTCTAACAGGAATAGATTCACTTTTGTAGTCTATACCCTTTTTATATATATATTCACTATAGGGTCCTATTGAAATTATACAAACTTAAACTTTTATGATACGATTATGAAATATAAAAATCATTGGGTGTACCAAATATTATGATAAAATAAAATATGAGATGGAACATTAAGATATTTGGGCACGTGAATAAGAGACTGATTGCAGCACCTGTTAGAGCAGTAGAGAACATCAACGTAAAGGGTAAAAGGGGTAGATGAAGACCTAAATTGACTTGGGACGAGATAATTAAGCGGGATATGGTAGACTTGCACCTCTCTGAGCACATGATCGAGGATAGGAGTGACTGGAGGCGTAGAATTAAGGACTTTTAGCGGGATATGTGGATAGGAAGGATAAATGAAGCCCTTTCCAGATGAAACATGCCGTGTATTTTGTTGTATGCACTTTCTAAATCTTTATGTGTTATTTACCTATGTGTTGTGTGATATATAATATGCTTGCTATTACTTGATATTGATTGCTATTGCTTTTGCTTTTGTTATTGAGTCGGGGGTCTCTTTGAAAGCGGTCCCTCTATCCCTCAAAATAGAGGAAAAACTCGTCACCAACTACCCATCCCAGATCCTACTCTTGAGTGGGATATACTGGATATGTTTGTTTGTTTGTTTAGTGTTAAGCGTTCCTATTTACGCACCCTTTTCTTTTTTCATCATTCCGTGTGGCGATCTCCAGTTCTCGATTCTTCTAGTGCGTTGATTAGACGCAAATCACTATGTATCATAGTAACACAATAGTATTCCTCTACTCTCAGTCAACATAAATATCATCATTAAAGCATACAAAACCTAATTAACTTACATTACTATCATAGATAGAATATCACATCCGTAAAGAGAATACAATTAATACGATTGACCTTTTTGAATACGCTATAACTCTTAAGTATTAAGAGATTGATCATGACACTAGACCTAAACTATGAAAATCAAATTCAGAAACTATAAACACAAGATAACTCAATCATATCAGTTGCAAATATAAGAAACAAGCATTAATTCACTTTCAATTTTAGTTAAGTTTAATAAGCCAACCTTACTCGGTAAATCAGTTTTACATGTTGATAGACACCTAAATATATACAAAAAGAAGTTCATGTATCCACACATAGGCTAAATTCATAAATCCCTTAAGTCGGTACAAATTGGAGTATACAAGTCCAACATGTGTGCGTCAAGTAAAATTTTCGTTGACAAGTCTAAAGTGTGACTAGTCTGCAACATAAACCGCCAACGAAGCTAGTTGTTCTATTGACCTTAAATAGTAAAAAGATTGTATGCATGTATGTACATAGAGACAGGGGCGGAACTATGCCCTGGACAACGGGGTCAAGTGACCCTATTGAAATCTAAACACGTAATGTACTGTATAATATCGAAATTTTTTGTGAACCCATTGGTTTTCAGGAGATGACCTCATTAATATTTAATTAAGTTCAAAACATTACAAATATATGCTCCTTGGATCACTGGTTTGTCGCGTGCGTATGGAAGTCTGTCAGCCTGAGGTCGCGAGTTCGAGCCATAGTAGTTTCATTTTTTTAAACTGCTTTAATAGTAAATTACTTATTTACCCCTGCCCTTAAACTAAATATTTAACCTAGTTCCAAAACCCTCCCCTTCATCGCTGCTTATTGCTTCTGTTGGGCTGAGAACTCCAGCCTCCAACCTCCATTGACTCGACGACCTCTCGGCCCTCTCGTCGTCGCCGTTATTCTCCACATCCCCTTCTCGCCGACCGCCGCTTCTCACCGTCTCAGAATCCA
>BJCN01009267.1:0-12595 GCA_018326445.1 Flaveria brownii | reverse complement strand
CAATTACAATTTTGTTGAAGAATCGATGATGATGCAAGGCTAAATCCATTGTGATTCACTTCGGGGGAAGGGTTTGTACAAGTTCTTATTTTTCTTAGTTTGTAACCTAGATTTGGGATTGAATCTTGAACCTTTTAAGTTTTTTTGGATTCAAGTTATGAATTGATTATTTAAATGGTTTGATTATGTTTAAAACCTAATTTTGATATTCTATAACTTTGGTTTCTTTAATCATTATGTGATTGATTATTAGAATTAGGGTTTTATTATTCAAATTGGTAATTATATGAATAAGGTCCTTTAAGCTTTAATCCATAATTATCACTTAAATCATATCATGTTAAGTCATCATTAATGACTTCCCATTAGGTTTCATTCAAGAAAAAATAAAAATTTACGAAATCTGAATCCTGAAGTGGGTTGCGTTTTCTTTAAGATTGTTAAAAACTTAGACTTTATTTTGTTAATTTAACTATTTCTCAAATGAATCCATAAATCAATTTCCTTTTTTATGTTTAGTCTTTTTATATTATTCGTTGCTAGCACTTTTCTGTAATTCCATGTGGATTCGACACCCTACTTACCCTTTACTATTAAGGGCTAAAGTGGCCTTCATAGTTGTTTTGCTATCATGTAACATTTTTGGTCCTTCATTTATTGTCATTGTTTGATAGAGAGGATTGAGCCCAAATTACAATCTAATAAAAAATATAACACATGCATCAAATCCCAAATCAATAATATAAGAACACGTTATTTGGATAACTCTTAAACATTTTATTATAACCAAGAAGATATAACTTAAAAGAACTTAGTTACAACTCTCCCTAAGTCCCCAATATGGATTTATATAATTATGTTGAAAATTCTTTTATTTTTCATATATTTTTTTTTTGAGATACTCATCATGGAGTTCCCTTTAATATTATCACGGTAATTTTTTTAAAATACCGTACGAAATTGTAGCCGTGATTTAAAATTCATTTATTGTGCCTGTATCATTTTAATTTATATTTAATAATCACATCCCTTAAATTTAAAGGAAAAAAATTGATGTTCTAATAAAATAGTTTAATCCTTATGCAACTGTGTTTGGCCCCTATAACTAGGTGTGTTTAAAAATATCCGAATTCGAAACCGAATCCGAAATATCAAAAAATCTGAAATTCGGATATCCGAAATTTCGGATTCGGAATCGGATAGCGATTTTCAAAATTTTCGGATATTTTTATAAAAATTTAAAAATATTAAATATTAATTAAATATTTCGGATATTTTTAGATATTTAGGACATTTTGATAAAAAACTTCGGATATCCAATAAAAATTTCAATAAAAATTATTACATTTTTATACATTTTTATAAAATTTATTAAATAATAAAATTTATTATATTGTCAAGAGTTACAAGACGAGATTGATTAAAGTTAGTTATATTAGATCGGAATGATGAACTTTCAAGTATAACTTCAATTGTCATGTATAAAGAAGTTTTAGAAATTTATAAACATTTTATGTTTTTTCCTGTGTATTTCAAATTTTCATGTAATTTTTATTCTGTACATATTTTTCTAACTCTTACGTTCTTATTTATATTATATTGTCATGTCTACTATAATTTAAAAGTATGTAATGATAATTTTATTTTTCAACCCGTGTAACACACGGCTCGTTAGGCTAGTTTGAATAAATACAATTTACTCTTTTCAATATAAATAATTATATATTTTAAATGGTCAATTTAAATAATTTATCGAATCTAATATCGAATTCTTAGAAATATATATTTAAAAACAAATCATGGTTTCCATTATATGATCACACGAATTTGACGTGTATGTGTTCGAACACTTCCTTACAATATCAAAAGGACGAAAACACCCTCAATCACCAAACCACGAGACTAGATTTTGAACGATGTAGCCGAGGGTTAAACGGGTACTTCAGCATCCAAGTATAATGATAATAATAATAATAATATCCACGTGGCAATGAGAATCTTGTGGGCCAACGATATATACTGCAACAATCGTCAATGTCACCTTCTCTTCTTCACGTCTCTCTCTCTCTCTCACTCTACTTCATACTTTCTCTCTCTAGAAAATCACTATAAAAATCGTATCATAAAACCCTTTTGTAGGGTTTTAATTCTTCTTCGTTAGCATCTCTGTTCATCCAATTGGGCATATCATCCATTAATCTGTATGTGTATATACGAATTGAATGCGAAGATATATGCGTTGATTGTTGTGTATGCATTGGATTGTGGTGTTATACATGGCTTAGATATAGTTTTCTTTCAAAAGATTCATGGGTTTTGGTTGGTTTTTATTATGATAGATTATGAGGTTTTAATTCTTCTTCATTATGTTCAATTGTCTGTTCGTCTTCCACTTGGTTTCTCTAGCGATCATATAGGTGTCGATTGTTGTATGTGTTTTTGATCTGTTTATTTTCAGAAGAATTATGGTTATCTGTTCGTCTTCACCGAAGAATTAGTGTTAATTTCTTCACGTCTTGCTTCTCTTGCAGTATATACACGATGTTTTCATAAAAAAAATATTAGCTTAGTTTCTTTCTGTTTCTGATTGTAGAATCTAAGTTTTTCTTGATCTTATTAATGGTTTCTTTGTTGAACTAATGCTACGCATGTATGTTTCTCTGTTTATACATAGGCGGATGTGTGTATATATAAATTCCATATATATAATGTGGGACGTATACTTTTCGGAACATTACCGCGAAAATCATATAAAACATTTGTATATAGTGCATTAATGATCTATGAGTGGGATAGACGGTTTTTTAACCATCGTTTGTATCACACTTAAAACAAAAGGGACAATGCATTGTGCAGTTCTCGTGGTTTTCAAAATTTTCCTTTCAAGGCTTAAAATGGGTTCTCACAGTTTTTATAAATTTTTTTTTGTCAAAATCTCTCTATAAATTTAGCATATATATATATGTTGATTTCTCAATTTGTACTATTTTTCTGTAAGATTATCTTACAATTGTTGTATGTGACTTATATGACACTAGACAGGAAAAGCAAAATGAAGCATTCAGATCCAGGAGCATCAAAGGCACTGCCGCCACCACCACCAATGGTTCCACCATCTTTTGTTCTGGCTAAAGTGAATGGCTCAAACCGCAGCCCGATGACTAGACGTGGGTTTGGCACCAAAGGACAGAGGATTTCTCTATTCACCAACCATTTCAATGTGAAATTGAGCAGCACCAGTGACCACTTCTATCAATACAGTGTATCTCTTCTACTCTTATATTATGTCAATACTACTATTTGATATAACATATGTTGGATGGAAGCAATCTGCTTGTGGTTATGTGCTTGGTTTAGGGGTGAACAATCAGCTATGAGAGTAACTTACTCAATGCTGAACTTTTGATATTCAATATCATTTAATCTCTTTGAAAAGTCGATTCAGAACAATCCAAAATCGATTGTGATTATGCTCTTTATGCAGAATAGTTGGTAATAAGATGCAAATATGTCAATATATATTGTAACTAGAAGATATCATGGCTTAAAATAGTATGTAACTATATGTCAAAAGTGGATCCTTTGATGTATACATGCGAAGGGTTCTTATTGCTCTGTATTCTGTTTTAAGCTGCTTTTATTCACATTTGAACGCCAAAAAAATTTAGTGGTTATTAGGATTATGGTAATTGCTAATTGTTTAGTAACTCTCACATTTTAAGTAAAAATCTACAAATAATATACTAAATTTCAAACTCAAGAATAGAAGGATAATCTCCAAAGTCAAAATATGATTATTTGAAATGTGCTTCTGTCCCTCACTTTATGTCTATGTATTTTCAAGCTTATTTTCCTTCTAAAAAGTCCACTTTTGACTTTCTGAATGTCAAATTTGTAATAGTAGATTGTCAAAAATAGTTAGGCTTATGCCATTATGCAGAAAGTTCTGAAGGTATTTGTAAATATTCAAAATGTTATTGTAATGGGAACTCTTTTAATATTGCAAAACAACATAATCCTATATTGAATTTGTAGATAGAAGAAAACTACGTTTGAATCTCTAAGTGACTAAGTCAAATGTGGTATTGTTGTGTCGCGTTCAGGTGGCTTTTTTCTATGAGGATGGGAGTCCCATTGAGGCGAAAGGTGTTGGTAGGAGAGTACTAGACATGGTCCATAGTGTATATAATTCAGAGATGGGTGGTAAAGGGTTTGCATATGATGGTGAAAAGACTCTATTTACTGTGGGCCCATTGCCCGGGACTAAGCTTGAGTTCCCCGTGTTGTTGGAGAATCTGTCATCAAACAGGTGGACAATGTTTGATGTTTATGTCCTCTTTAATTTGATCAATTTAAAAATCTTGTTGATAATGAGCACATGCTGTTTTTATAGAACTGCAAGAGGTGGCATCCCGGATGGAGTGGAAACCAAGAGATCAAGGCGCCCGCCTCAATCCAAGTCATATACTGTGAAGATCAGCTATGCCACCAAAATCCCAATTCCGGCCATATTTAATGCACTTCAAGGACAAGATTCTGAACAATTCAATGAGGCTGTAAGGGTTTTGGATGTTCTTTTAAGGCAACATGCTGCAAAACAGTAAGCAAATGTTCTTAAACTGACTTTCATCATTTAATGTCCTGATTCATTAACTATAATCATGTTTTGTTTGGTATCATGTGCAGAGGATGCCTTCTTGTTCGACAGTGTTACTTTCACAATGACCCAAATAACTTCATAGGTATTGGTGGCGGGGTTTTGGGCTGCAGGGGATTTCATTCCAGTTTTCGGGCCACTCAAGCTGGTTTGAGTTTAAATATTGGTATGGCTCAAGATTTCATTTTTTTAATGTTGAACTTTTTTTATCTTGTTTGAAAAGATTGATAATCTTTTTTGATGAATTTGTAGATGCATCGACTACAATGATTGTCCGGCCAGGGAAAGTTGTGGACTTTCTTTTAGAGAATCAAAATGTTAGACACATAAGGGATATTGACTGGATTAAGGTAACAAGTCTGTTCTGTTTTGGATTTCTTAGTAGTTTCATTTTTATTATTATTCTTATTTTTGTTATCTTTTTATGTTTATGAATAATAGGCTAAAAGAACGCTGAAGAACCTCCGTATCAAGTCCTTCCCCTCTAACCGAGAACATAAAATTATCGGGTTGAGCGAAAGACCATGTGGAGAACAGAAGTAGGTCATATTACTGCATGGCTTTTTGTGTTTTCATTTTGTAAATGACAAATGAGTTTAAATTTGCTTTGTAGATTTTCAATGAAGCAAAAGAATGGTGACAGCCCGAGCGAGTCTGTAGAGATAACAGTCTATGACTACTATGCCAAACATCATCGTATAGAAGTTAACCAATCTTATGATTACCCATGCCTAGACGTTGGCAAACCAAGGCGACCTGTTTACATCCCACTTGAGGTCATTTTTTTAAGATTTTGTTAAAACTGATCTTAAAGTCACATTCTAGTTCTGTTTCGCTTTCTTTTTATGTCGTTTATAGTTGTGTGAGTTGTTACCCTTACAACGTTATACCAAGGCGTTATCAAATTTACAAAGAGCATCACTTGTTGAGAAATCCAGACAAAAGCCAAAAGATCGGATGAATGCTTTGATGGGTGTAAGATTTTCTTATAACATTGATATAATGCTGCAAATCAAGAATATTAAATGGTAAATAACTTTCTTTATTTAACTATGCAGGCATTGAGGCAAAGTAACTACAGTGCTGATCCTCTTATTAACTCAACTGGCATCACAATCAGCACTACCTTCACCCAAGTTGAGGGTCGGGTTTTAGATCCACCAAAGGTGCATATTAGTTTATAAATTTCCATTTTTTTGTATTTTTTAGACTCTCATAGTATTCTTGTATTCATTGCAGTTAAAGTTTGGAAATGGAGGAGACTTGCTTCCTCGTGGAGGTCGTTGGAATTTTAACAATAAGGCAACAAGTTCTTCATTTTGAATATTTAGAGATTTTAAATAATAAATTTTCAGTTGTTGGTTCTAACAGTTAATATTTGGCTGCAGACATTTGTTGAGCCAACAAAGATTACATGTTGGGCAATTGTGAACTTTTCAGCACGTTGTGACATAAATAGCCTAAGCAGAGATCTACTGAGGTGTTCTGAAGCAAAAGGAATGGTAATTATTAAATCTTTATGGCACATGCCATTCTATTTGTGAAAAATCCACAAGATACAACAAGATAAAGATCAACCTTTTGGGTGATTCTTGCAGGAGCTTAATGACCCATATGAAATAATCCAAGAGAATCCTCACTTTAAGCGCGCTCCTGGGCATGTACGTGTAGACAAGATGGAAGAAATTATGAGGAAAACACTTCCAGGCCCACCATACTTTATCCTATGCATCCTTCCTGAACGAAAGAATTCAGATATCTACGGTTTATTCCAACTATAGTTACCTGTAAAAACTCTTTTTTTATTTAAAATTATTTGTGGTTCTTAGTGTTGTCTGATGACAGGTCCATGGAAGCGAAAATGCCTTGTAGACTTTGGGTCTGCCACACAATGCATTGCCCCAACTAAAATCAATGATCAGTATCTCACAAACTTGCTTTTAAAGATTAATGCTAAGGTCTTCAATTCAAAGTTTCAGCATCTCACAAAGTTTTAGTTTCTTGTTTTTTTAGAACTCAGTTTGGTCTAATGTTGTCTTATTTCAGATGGGTGGTATAAACTCTCTGCTGTCTATCGAGCATTTGCATTCTATACCGTTGGTGTCAAACACTCCCACCATAATCTTTGGAATGGATGTGTCCCATGGTGCACCTGGCCGTTCTGATGTTCCTTCTATTGCTGCTGTATGTTCTGTAACAATCTCGATGCTTCCTTTCATTACAACAATGAGAATACAATCATGTTATGTCTTTATTTTTGTTCTGTTCTTGGTTGTAAGCTTGTTCTGTAACAATCTCGATGCTTCCTTTCATTACAACAATGAGAATTCAATCATGTTATGTCTTTTTTTTTGTTCTGTTCTAGGTTGTAAGCTCGAGGCAATGGCCCTTTATCTCTCGCTACAGGGCTTCTGTTCGTTCACAGTCTTCAAGAGTCGAGATGATTGATGGCCTTTTTAAACCTGTTGCACCCGATGAAGATGAAGGGATGATCAGGTTTATATTACATAACATTTTTATGAAATTTTATAAAATTTTAGTTTGTAATGTTTTTGTGATGTCAGGGAACTGTTGAATGATTTCTACCTGTCTACTCCTAAGCTGAAGCCGGAGAATATAATAATTTTTAGGGATGGGGTAAGCGAGTCTCAGTTTAATCAGGTGCTTAACATCGAGCTTGAGCAGATCATCTCGGCCTGCAAGTTCTTAGATGATTCATGGGAACCCAAGTTTACGGTGATTGTGGCTCAGAAAACTCATCACACCAAGTTTTTTCAAACCAAATCTGATTACAATGTTCCACCAGGTTTCTAATACTATTTTTTTTTGCAAAAAGTTTTGATTTTGAATAATAAAACAAGCAAAAACTGAAAATTTATGCTTTTCTTTTGAGTTGCAGGAACGATTGTTGACAATAAAGTTTGCCATCCTAAATACAATGACTTCTACTTATGTGCTCAGAATGGACCGATTGTGAGTGTTATATATCAAACCAATAAATATATGTGCGATAAAAAGCGACTGAAGTATATGTTGGTTACTTTGAATTTAGGGAACCACCCGACCCACCCATTACCATGTACTTCTCGATGAGATTGGTTTCTCTGCAGATCAGTTGCAAGAGCTCGTGCATTCGCTATCCTATGTGTAAGTCGTTTAGCTAATTAACTAATACAAATGTACTTAAAATTCAAGATTTATATGGTTTCATTGCATTATGCAGGTATCAAAGGAGCACAACTGCCATATCTGTAGGTAAATATGCTAAACTTTTGCATAACTTGCGTTTTGTGGATTTTTATGTCAAAATGCTTTTTATATTAAAGCAACACGCAAATGGGTTATTGATCAAAATTACTTAAGTATCTGCAAACATACACTAAGGATGTATATAACTAATGCTTTGTTGTGCAGTTGCTCCGATCTGCTATGCTCACTTGGCGGCCGGACAGATGGCACAGTTTGTCAAGTTTGATGATATATCAGACAGTGCTTCTAGCCACAGTGGCGGTGCCGGTGCCGGTGGTGGTTTCAACCAACTTCCCAAGCTTCATAAGAGGGTATGCAGTTCAATGTTCTTCTGCTGATGATGATTAATGATTTATTATAAGTTGTCACACAGAGTTACTAGTTTTAGGTGATTTTTTTCTTTCTTTTTGAATGTTATATCATAGTTATCACTTTTGGTTTACATGTTTGATAACTGAATCTATTTACTGTCTATATGGGATTAAATTTTAGCTAGATAAAAAGTGGTTATTTATTTGACTTCCATATTTCTTAATACTTTAATATATGCTAAATGACACATTCATGGCCTTTGGAAAATGAAGATTTTTATTACAAACACAAAACATTGTAATTTTATCAAAATGTTGAAAGATTCATATTTAATTAGTATTAGGGTACCAATACCGAATTGAAGAAAAGTGAGTACAGAATACCATACTGAATTATATGGTTCGTTACCGGTATAGGTACCGGATTTTCGGTACTTTACCATTTGGGTATTGCTTCAGTGTTCCTTTTTAGCTAAAAAATAAAAATAACCCTAATAAAAAATTCTTTCTTAATCATGCCTACTAAAAGAATTCACAGTTTATTCTTTATTTTTGTCCATATAATTACACTAAAAATCACTATATATTCTCTCTTCTTTTTAATTAAATACTTTTTATACCCTTATTATTATTTTTATCTCCCCTCCACTCACAAACACTTTTAAAGATATTAAAAAATTTATAGGGATTAAATAGTGATTTTTTAAATATACCAATCAAAAATAACATTTTCTCTCTCCTTCACACTCACAACCATTCAAAACCATTTCATATAATATACCAAACACACTCACATATTTTTAGAGATTCCATTGTGAATGCTCTAACTCGTTTAACTAAACTGTCTGTTTTCTCTAGAAAGATTAAAATCGTGTCAAATTCAATGGGACAAGCACCGCACATGTTTTTTTAAAGATTATCAAACTATTTTGGTTTAAAATGCCAAAAAGAAAAAATCAAAACCAAATATTTATTATATTATAAGATAAAATTTTCGGTCACCATACGGGTATAAAACTAGTTACTATTGATATTAAAAAAACAATATTATATATATCTCATTTACAAGTGTCGGTGGGTTCCCCACCGGTTTGCACTCTCTGGTATTTTTAATGGTTACGTATTTTCCTCTCAAACAATGACAACAAACTGAGGCCAGATCAGATGGCTTAGTTTCTTGCACTCTCTGGTAATCAAAACCAACTACTACTTCTCTTCTGCGTTGAATTGCTTGATTGAAGATGATAATGATCGTTTTTTGCAGTGGATTTAATGATTTCTTTGAGGAATTAGAAATCTTTTTTTAGAGACTTTTGGTGAAATTTGGTTGACTTATGGACTCTTGCTTCAACCGACTGGAGTTGAAGTAGTGATGATGAATTTATCGCAGTGTCGAATAAACGATTTATAAATGTAATCGTATGGTTTTATGAATATTATCGCAGTGTTGTATGACTTTTATTTATATTTTAATGTATTTCTATGACTTTTATTTATATATTAATGTATTAGTTGTTTTTAAAGTTTAAAAAATAAATTTAATTTAATTACAGAATATTTCAGCATTCTGCAGATGTTAAACAAAACAAACAGTCTTTTTCTTGCAGACTGCAGACATTTGGTCCACATCTTCTGCTGCAGATGTCTGCAGATGTGGTCCGCAGACTGCAGACGTTTTCCTGCAAAAAAAACAAACAGCACCTTAGTTTCTTTAGTTAATTAGTTCCTTCATCTTCTACTTGGTCGCGGGTTCTGAACCATCGCCCACCATTTTTTTTCTTATGTTTTTCCAAATATTTTTCTTATATTCTTTTTGTTTAAATTAATTTATTTAAATAATTTGCCGCTACTTGCAGGTAAAAATATTGAATTTGGGTTTCGTAATAGTCTTTTTGTAACTATAAAACTTTCGCTTTACTTTCGATGTGTTTTTTTATTTTACTTTTTAGTTTTCTCACATAATACTATTTTCTATATATGTTTCAATCTCTATACCAACCCGTAGTAACGTTTCTTTATGAATTTGAACATGTATATGTCATCATCACAACTAGAGGTGTACAAACCGGTTTTTTTACCCAAACCGGTCCGGGTTCAAAACCAAATCGATGATAATTATGCTATTATGATTGTCACTGACAATAAAATTAAAAGTTTGGATTATTACTAACCATAATAATAGTTAGATTATTATCAGACAATATTTCATAATTTGAATTATTAAAACCCAATTTGACTCTTAGTTCAATTAAACAGATTGTAAAAATTTCACTAAACAACTTATAAAGTAGGCAATAAAGAAAATCACAAAGATTATTTTAACTAACCAAAGTATGGTTTAACGGCTGTCATTAGCTCTCCCATTCTCCTCTTTATTTATGTGAGTTCAAATGTGTGTTGTGCCAATGGGTGATTTCAGATTTGTAACCAATTTGTGTGTTCTGGATATTTAATATCCTATTTTTTTTTTCATTTTTTGTGTTGTTTGATGTGTATATACCAAACTAGTCTGAACAGATTGATGTTAGGTTTGATTTGTTTTTGAATCATATTTGGAGGCGGTGGCCACTACGATGAATAACGTTGGTGCTAATGGTGGGCATATCACATATGATGATGGTGGGGTGGTTGTTAGGAATTACAAAAGGGTGTTGTGTTCCATACACTATTGAATTGACAAGTCGTTGTAAACGGTCGTTTACCTAGGAACAAACGGTCGTTTACTCAGTTATAAACGGTCATTAAACAATACTTTTCTTTATAAAAAACGATTATTTACATAAATGCAAATGGTCATTTACTGTTGTATGAGCGATCGTTTTCTTCGTTCTTCTTTCCATTAATAAAATATCCAACCACCACCATATTTACTTACCAACCACCCATCATTCCTTTATTATACTCGATTTTATCATAGCATTCACCATATTTCATCAACAAATTAATTTTCATATCAAACAATCAACCATCCATTCACCACATTTAATTAACACTTCATCCCCTTATTTTTTTTGTTAAAATTTTTAAAGTTCTTAGTATTAACAAAAGTTAGATTGTTTTTATTAGTATAAATTTTAGTTAAATATATTTTCTTTTGTTACTGGTTGTAATTATTTCAGGTAATGGCTTCAAGCTCATATCAAGATACGACGTCGGTTTCAAATCACCATTGGCTTCAGTTTTGTCAAGGATCAGATGAGTATAAAAGACTTCAAAAGCTTTTAGATAAAGATTTCGAGAATTCACGTTTGATATCTTGGAGCTTGTTACGGGACGTTGGGGAATTTATCCGTGCTCGTAACATGATGAACGAGTCGTGGAGAAGATTTTTTCAATATAATGAGCTTTGTTTGAAGTTTTTCTTCACGTTTAATTTCGATTCGAACAACCATAACTATAGGTATGCTAATTTAATTAGATTATATATATTAATGTCATTGAATTTATACTTTTACTTTTTAACAGTGATGAAGATGCTATCATTTTCGTGGTTTGCGGGGGGGGGGGGGTACCAAGTAATTGATCTGTGGCCTACTTTGATGTTTCGATGAGTTCATATACAGTTCAAGAGACTCATAGATCTGATTTTTTGAATGGTCTTACGTAATTTCTTGCAGATTATAATGATGCAATGTTTTGGCAAGAAATCGGTGAGGGTTAATATGTATCTAATAATATAAAGAAATCTACAAGAATGAGTAATTCGTTGTATAGATATCTTAATAACATTATCGGTCATAATATGTTAGATGGACATGATTGCAGATTATCCATAAGTTAAGTGGATGTTTAAATATAATAATCAAATATGGGTACCTCCATATCAAGACCATCTTGAAAGACCCATACCAATAGAAATATATTTTTTTTTGTATTTATAAAAATATAATTTTATTTTTATTTGTATAATAATGTATTTTTTTTAGTTATATAAAATTGTGATTTAGTTTTTCTTTGTATACGATTCAAAAATATATTAAAACAATAAAAAATAAAAATAGAGGATGACAATAATGCAAACAAAAAAGAATGTGAGACTTTACAATTCAAATAGAGGATGAAAATAATTGCAGATAAGAAAAAAAATGAGAATTTTCTTAATTTACAATTTTTGATTGATTTGATGTAAAGTGATCGTTGTATATCTATAAATTCACAATTAGTGATTCATAATTCACAAAGGGTCCTGCTGGGGACACCGCAGGGGTTTTTGGGGAGAAACCGGATCAAAGTGTCACGGTTTGGCCAAACCGTGACACTTTGATCCGGTTTCTCCTCAAAGTGTCACGGTTTGGCCTCCATGTGACCTTTTGCACACACGGTACTCGAGGGGCAAGTGCACTAATCGAGGGGAAATCAGATTCAAAAAATATGTCAA